>JARVGW010000047.1:14306612-14322605 GCA_031762495.1 Anablepsoides rubrolineatus | reverse complement strand
GTGTTTATGTACTAAAAATAGAACTGTGGAGAAGTTGGATAATCTAGAGGATCAAGAGAATCCTTGAGCAAACAAATTTCACAGGCTTACCAGCAAAACAGGAAGTCAACCAACCAACAGGATCCCAACTACAGAATGTGTACATAGAAAATATGTCACAGGAATTTTGGAAAAAGCCAATCCAGACTCAAATGCTTAGTTAGAAACCATCATTTATGATTCCAAATCATAACTTAACAAGCAGTGTGTAAGATTCAGGAACTTTAGCAGATTCTACAATACATTTGACTTTTTCATTTTTTTTTTTACATTAAAAATAATTTTTTATTCTAATACTTAGTTTTTTTTTACATTTTACCCATATTTCTTCTTAAAAAAAAAAAGATTCAAAATTTATCAAACCCTTTAAATCCTATATTTGAAGTTAATGCAAGTTAGATTTTTTTTTAAAGCTATTAAATATGTTTAAACATCTCTAGACAGTCTGAATAAAACTGCATTTGTCATATCTGCTAAAATAGTTATGCATTGAAAATTGCTTTTACTGAGGTGGGTAAAAATCTACTAAAAAAACTAGAACATAATCTCCTGGTGTGAATCCATCTCGTGCAGTAATTGAGTTGGTTACCAGTTGTACAAAAGTAAAATTCTTCTTTACTGGCAAATCAATGTTCTCTTACTTTATACAGTAGCAAGTTATTTTATTAAATTATTTAACCAGGAAAAGCCCATTGAGATTCTCTTTTGCAACAGAGGCCTGGGCCTGAAGGCAGCTTAACATGCATGTTTTTGGACTGATACTTTGGACATACATTTAATAAAGTGTATTTCACATCAAATAAGTAACATTTTATAGCTGCAACTAGTGTTAAACAAAAAATGTACTTGCTTTTAAAATTAAAGTATTTACTTTTGACCAAAACTATACTTAAGTCTTTTTATTTTATTTCCTTTTCACCTTAGCTAAGACGAAAGAACTCAGGTCAATAAGGGATAAAAGGTGGGAATGATATGGAATAAACTGCACAGGGGGTTTGCTAAGAAATCCGTCGTTTGGTTGAGTGAAGCAACAGTTACTCTTATTTATTTCTAATTTAATTATCCTTTTCTGCACAATTTGCACTGCCAAGCACTACAAGCAGTTGTTTGCTTCTGTGTTCTCACACTAAATGTAGTAACAAATGACTAATCAATACAAATTATAGGTCCAATCTTTTGGAGTTGTACTTACTTTCATCGTCACTATCTGCAGAATCATGCTGGGGGAAAAAAGAAAGGCAAAAGTAGAATTCTTAGTTCAGATCTGAAAAAAAATGCAAGTGATCAAGAATCCTACAAAAATACAGGTTCTACAGATAAGAACCAATATAAAGTTCACAAGCATTAAAAAAAAAAAAATCACACCTCTTCATCTGCACCGTCTAAATCAGGTAGATCATCTCCACCCATGCTGTTCATCATCTGAAGACCATAAAAGAAAGTTAACACATCAATTTGTCTGAACATTTTCACTGATTAAACTCTGTGTTCAACAAATTTACCTCTGAGAATTTGTCAAAACTTGACAAGTCTTCTTCTGAATCATCCTCCCAGTCTTTCCAGTTATTGAAATCCACACTCAGCCAGTTACACTAAAAAAAGATAGTCAAAATAATAATAAGCGACTATTTGAAAGGTAAATACTAACTGATCATAATGTTGATCAATATTTAATGTTGGTAATTACTTAAATTTTTAGTTAAGTATATTGAATATCCCAAAATTATAAAACAAACGTTTGAAAATTTTAATCATCCCGACCTAATAACAGATTATAAACGTTTTTTTTCCATATGTAAAATTTAAAATCTGATTTATTTTCACACTTGCAGATATAATTTTTTTTAATTCAAAGACACGTGGACAGAATAATTCGTTATAACAGTTTGTTTTATTTTGTTAAGAGGTTATTCTTAAGTGAGATACTGTGAAGTATTTAGTTTTACCTGCAGTAAACACTGATTGGAGCACAGCCAGTTTAAGAGCAGTTTAGATTTGAAAAAGTCAAAAAATACATACATAAACAAATAAGCAAACAAACAAGAGGTATGCGGATGTCCTCTGTTACTGAGGGGATTTAAAAAGTAAATGATTGGAGTTTCCAAGATGAGAGTTTTTCTGGACTGGAATTAAAATAAGAATGTAACTTTAATGTTTAAGTAGGGCTGCACGGTATATGGCCTACGGTAGAAATTTACCCTCCACCGTCATATTGTTGGTTACGTCATCGCACCTGCAGCCCCGTTGAGCAGAGACAATTGAATAAATCCTCAAAATTTCCCCCTCCCGCTGTAGAAAAGTTATGTCGAGACCCCCCCCGCTGCACGTCACGCAGAGCGAAGCTTTAACAACCGTAGTTTTTTCACACCCAAGTTGTCGGAAAAAATAGACTTGTTTTTTATGTATTGTTACCCACAGAGATAATAAAACAGGCGTAGACATTCGTTCAGTCATAAGTCCATCTTGCTGATAAAAAATCGGCTTCTGCTCTGATGATGGAAGATGATGATGAGTGCGCAGCAGAGCAGCTGATAAGTTCAGCAGGTAGAAGCTCATTGTATGACAGGCAGATATTAAAGCAAGAATGCTGGGTTTAATTATGATTACTGTTTTCTGCAAAAAAAAAAAAAATGCTCTCAAAATTACATTATCTTTTTTTATGAGAATTTTATACCGTGTTATATACCGTTACCGTGAAGGGATTGAATTTATACCGTGATATGAATTTGAGGTCATACCCCTATGATAGGCCCTATGTTTTAGGAATATTCAAGTGGGTAGGAGTTATGGTGTGTCTAAGAAAAGAGGAAAGTTGTTTTATGTTTGAGTGGCAGAAACTAGAGAGCAAAGGGAGAATTTCATCCACCACCAGAGGAAATACAGAAAGCATTAATCATGTATTGGTAAAAGACAGATTGCTTATAAGTATAAAACAATGGAAACAGGTGTATTTCTTAAAGAGCAAGAATTACCTTTGCTTTGTCTTTGGTAAGTCGTGGCCATGACTTCCCAGGCTCTGCTTTTCGTAAACAACACAAGACAGATCTGTCAGTGCGTCTGTGCTTGGAGTCCTGTGTGTTACAGAGAGAAATGATGGTTATTAATGAGTCAAAAAAAATCTAACACATAACCACTTTTGTTCAATTTGCAGTTAATAAAACTTACTTTGGGGTCAATTTCCCCAAAAAGGTCCATTGTATTGTGATGTTTGACATTATCTGTCCCACTGACACAGCTGTATGAAAAAAATAAAAATAGATTAAGACATTTCTGGTCCAAGTGGTAAACGTTTTCTTCATTTGTCTCTACATAGATGAAAATCCAAAGCTTATGTTTCATCTTTCTTGAAAACATTCAGGCAAAATGGAGTGAGAATGCAATTTACCTAAATGCCATTTTTGATTTGTCAAAATTTATTTTGACATCTTTACTGTCTTCCACGCAGAACTCTACAAAAACAGAGTCTCTTCTATCGTACCACTTTGCTGTTGCAGGAATCCTGTAGAAGTAAGGTGGTAAAATAAATGTCAAAAGCAACATATTAAGTTATTCATTTTAAATTACTAATTAAAGTATTGAACATTCAAAACAAAGGTGTTTTGATTAATATTGCAGTAGAAATAGTGCATTGAAGTAACAGAGCTTTGTTAATGAGATTGCTTTGTTATGAAAGAAATCCTCAAACATAAATTTATCTTGCCTGTTTCACAGCCCAATATCCTCAAAGCAGTTAACTAATAATAAGAGGTATTCATGTAAACAAATAGCAAACATTTTGAAGCCAGATGGAGTGAAATAGTTTTAACACAAGCTGCCAATGTTACATGTATCATCAACAAATTTGGGAAAACTGGTGTTGCATTACGTTAGCTCAAAAAGTCTTATCATGGGCATGACTGACTCCATCCATGCCTGCTAACTTTACCCTAGTCATGCCCGTTGACATTAGCCGCATAGCTAACTATAGCTAGGCTGCTGTAAAGAGGCAGAAACAACGCAAGAATAAAAGTTAAGAACTAAGGGTAAAACGCTACATTAAAGTGACGTGCGGTCATTCATAGTAGGGCTAAATGACACGTTTTTCCTCTTAGTACGTTACTGTACACAGCTGAAGCTAACTCGTGCGCTAGCTGAGTGAGCTAGTGCTAGCTTCCAGATCCGCATTAGCATTCTAAAAATGGATGCTGATTATCTACGAGGGAACGTAGAGTAAATTTTATACTTACATCTTCAGCGCTTGGTAATAGAACTTCTCCGTTGGACCACGAGATTAACAATAATGTTATCTATCAATAAATCCCGGCAAAAAGAGCACCGAAACCTAAACAGTTAACTCTGGTTTACAACCAAGGAGTTTATAGGCGCTGGAATCTCTTCAAACATCGTGCGAACTCTCGCGAGGTCGCGGAGGTTTACGCGCATGCGTAGAACGAGGGAACGAAGTGCGACAATTCTAGAACGAAGCTTATCAAAGCGCGACACAACAGCGCCACCCCTTGGCGCTAAACAATAAACAAAATGTACTACAAACAAGCTTTTTAAAAACAAAGTAATGCAAATGTATGTAATACTGATGACTATTATTTTTGCCTCCAAGGAAGCAGACTTTTAAAGTGATGTTGAACGTTCTCAGACATTCAGAAAGACTACATTTTTTTTGTGTGTGTGTGTGTGTGTGGTGTGTGTACTATGCTGTCTTTTCTTTTGTTTTGTTGTCCAGCTATTTTTACTAGGCTGTATTTTTAAAATCTAACATGCATATGTTTGGTCTGTGGGAGTAAAAAATCCACACGCACAAAAGATCATGGAAACTCCAAATAAAAAAAGCCCCAAACGGGAGGCAAACCTGCAACATTCTTTCTGTGAGGCAACAGTACTAACTGTTGCTTTAAAGGTTCTGTCAAAAGCTAATCAAATGGTGTCTTTTTGGGTTATTTTGTTTCAAACAAATTCAGTAACCCTATATTACACCCTATTATTTTACCTGTAAACAACAAACCCAGAAGTCTTACAATTATTTCACAAACTGCTCATTACTGAATATAAAATAAAGAGTAATCCATTTAAGTGTGCCAATGCAGTCTGACTGATTGATTGAAAAGAAAAACATTTGTTAAATTTAAATTTCCTCCAGCAGTTTTCTGTGGTAGTACTGTAATTAGAATGGTGGATTAAATATTGCCCACTGTGCTGCTAAGTCTTTTACACCAGTCTCATTGTCAAATAATAAGCAATAATTTGGTTGTATTGTTGATCTTGAGTCTTAGTTTTCTTTTATGTGTGTGGTCCAGCTGAGTAAACTGTAATAATGCCATTCTTAGAGTTTGAAAAATATAATTATAAAACTCTGGCTGTGGTCCAAATGACACCAATATAAACCAGTTTCACTAACAGTGCACAGAACTGTGAAGCATAGGGGCAGCTGTGGCTCAGTGGTTAGAGCAGTCGTTTTCCAGGAAGAGAGTCAGACATTCAAATCCTGGCAGACAGAAATCACGTGTCAAAGTGTCCTTGGGCAAGACACTGAGCCCCTCACAGCCTCTGATGTGTGAATGTGATCTAAAGCCCTGATCATACTTTATAAAATGATTCATTCATTAGTCCTATAAAGATGTATGTTTGTGGATGGGTCAATGAGGGCATGAACTGTGTTGTAAAGTCCTTGAGTAGCCTAATTGAATAGAAATGTTCGATATAAGTACGACCCATTTACTATTTTCATGTCAACACTTTTTTTGCACCAACTGAGAAAGTTTTCAGCTGATATTCAGGATGGATTGTGATCTGAATGTTTGGAGCAATGATTGCTGGTTTTATCTCATTTTTTCAGTCAAGTTTTAAAACAGAACACATAAAATTAGATTATATGAGTAAAAAAACAAACATAAAGGCTTGCCATGTAGAAGAAAGAAGCAGTTTACTTTTCTGTAAACAATACATGCAGCTACTTTTATGAGTAAATATGATTTCACATATTTATAACTCATCCGATGATATAGACCTTTTCCAGACCTTTTGCTTGGAACAGCTAATATTGTTTTTAGATAAAAGATCAAATCATTCTCTAACATTGGGACATTATGTTCTGGTAATCTGCTGTAGTTGTGTATAATAAATAATAAAAAAACAGAATCCTATTTCTAACTAAATGTCTTATTTGAGATCCTCCATTTGTTTGATTTGGCCATATCTGTTTACTCACAGACTACAACCAAGCTAATGTAGATCAGTCATGTGACTCAAACATCCATGTCGTTTTATAGGCTTTGTTTACATTGAGTGTGTACCCACATTTAAGAACTCCATATCAATGTATCTGGAAAACTACTGGAGTAAATCAAACTGCACCATCTGACATAGTTCAGGATAACTTTCTTTCATGTCTGATTTCATATTTTGCATTGACATTCATGATGAGTAAACTTCTGAACACATCTGACTCTCAAGTCATTTAAAGGTGTTTTGATTATATTTTTTGTTTTAAAAAAAAGCCTCCTAACATTATTATCAGAAAAGTAAAAGTGGTCAAAAATTACACTTTTTTCAGTAATTACCTCCAGCTCCAGAAATGTTTTAATGGGTTGGTCATGTGGGGTGGAACAATAAAAAAACCAAAAGCCAGAACAGAATTTTAGGAGATGTGATATGTTGTCATGTATAAACCGTAGGTTATTAACATTGATTGCAGAAGTTAGGGAATCATCTAACTTCTGCAATCCAATAGATATGTTTCTTTTAGTTCTTCTTTACAAACATTTTATATTACTTGAGGAAAGGGTTGTCCCTAATCAATTTATTGAAGCTTGTCCTCTCCTAAATTTAAGTTTAATTAAAAAAAAGTGCATATAACTTCCCAAGACCCTGCATCCTATATGTTGAGTTGAGGACATTGGTTTTAGACCAGTTGTCTCCATTAAATGAGATTAGATTATACTTTTGTATTTTTGAACTCCTAATCAGAGAAATGTTTGCATTTATTTGGTTCTGCTAATTCTAAACAGAGTAACAAGCAAAATGGGGGGGGGGGGGGGGGGCATTGCCCCCGTCTTTATTAAGCCACTGGTAATCACACATTGTAATACAAAAACAAACAAACAAACAACAACAAATGAATAAATGAGACAATTTTATGGTAATCGTATACTGTATATTATTGCTCTGACATAGTTTTTGCCCTCTGCTTGACCACCATTTCATTAAATCCTTCATGTTTTATTATGATATTAAATAAATAGTCATTAAAAAGCAGATGCAGGCCTTTCTAACACTGAAGTGGGTATTCCCATGATAGTGTGTGGACTCAACTGTAATGTGTGTAATGTGAGGGCTTCCCACCGTTTGACTTGACATTCATGACAAAAGCATGATTCACAACAAACACACACATAAAACATCCCACAAACTTTTTTTTTCTTAGTGACGAACATCCTGTATAGTCCCAGTCCTCCTCACAGCTCACCAATAAAAAAAGGCGATTATTCTGACGGGAAGCTGTTATTAAAAAAAAAGAGACGAGAGAGAATTAGATGACAGGACACAAAGGGGCCACACAGAGACAGGGTGGTCGCGCCAGATAAGAGAGGAAGAGCATGATAAGTGCAAATGTAATTTACTTTGTGTAACGCCTACAGCTCAAGGACGGACGAGGAAAGCAAACACAGGCGAGACTGAAGAAGAGGAGGAGGGGGGGCTCGGTTTGAAGAGAAAGGGGCTACGGGGGGAAGCTACACCGACGTGAACCGCGGATACATTTTCAGAAACCATGGCTTGAACACGGAGGAGTCTGTCCCCGCTGATAAAACTGCAGCAGGAAGGAAGAAACAAATAAAAAAAAAAAAAGGCCTCGCGCCCAATGGAGCTCCGAGCTCTTTAATCCAACACGAGACCTCCCTGACAGGCAGCGAGCAGCCACGGAGAAGGGTGAGGTGTCCACATATGCGCCTTTCATCATTCGTTTCGCAATAATTAAAAAAAAAAGAGTCACGCTAATGTTTCCAAATCTCAGAATTTCCTTTCTCTAACTGCTGCGGAGAATGGCTCTGTAGCTATAAATACACAGCGGAGCAGCTGTTTGTTCCACTCCTTCAGTTTGTCTCTTTTTTTCTGTTCAACAGGACACTTTATTCGCAGTTGAAGGAATTAATGGGATCACAAGGTATCCTTTTGTTTTAAATATGCGCCTCTCTCCAGTTAGCTGTCAGGGTTTATATATATATATATATGTATACCTCTTTATCATAGGAGTTCTTTTTGTTTACAGTGTGAATATCCCAGCAGCTAATATGTTCTCATCCTGTTTGCTTCTGACTGCTGTCACATTTAATAGTTAAAATGTTTAAAAAATGTTAATTGACTTTTTTATGCTGCAAACAACCTGTTTTTTGTGCTGCTTTTGTCTGGCCTGAACCACAACACAGCCAGAGGATAAAACTCTTACAGCCATGTCAGAGCAAAAAGCTAACATAATCCCTCATAATGCATGTTGCATCATCATAACAAGTAGTTTATTAAACTTTAAAATACTGGTGTGTTTTTTTATTTGTGACTTTATTTTTGATTTTAATTTTGTGCTCCTGTGTGCAGTGTCCTCTGATGAGATGAGTGTGCGTGCTGGCCAGGGCAGTGATGAGGTGCTGGTTTCCCAGGCGGTGTGGGATTACCTGGCTGCAGCCGGGCGGCCCTGGCTCATTGACTTCCAGCACAAGCAGGGGATGAGCGCTGGGATCATCAGGCGAGGTGAGAGGGGGGGCTGCTGTGCCGTGCGACTGCAGCCCGTGGATGGGTTGAGGAACGCCAGATCAGGAGTGATGGATGGACCCATCTCCAGCGAGACGCGGAAAGCCTTCATAGACTTATGCCGATGTGCCCGGAAAGAAATGAGCAAACAGGAAGGGGGCTCCCGGAGGAAGAGGGTCCTGCTGCCCTGTGTTGGGGCCCTGGACCAGAATATCGAGGGGAGCCTCCTCCAGCCTCCACCTCCCCAACCCCGGCGCTCCCAGAGACAGCAGCAGAGGTTCAGGAAGCCCGCCGATGAGGAGGCGTGTGCTGCCCTCCACGAGGCGGCCCAGAAGAAGGACCTGGACTCAGGCATGACTTCCCACAACGGGTCCGAGGACAGCAACACTTGTTCCATTTGCATGGGAGAGATCGTAGAGAAGACCACGCTGGAGATGTGCGGCCACTCGTTCTGTCGCTCCTGCCTGGAACAAGCCTTTAAGGTGAAGAAAGCATGTCCTGTGTGTCGACTTGTGTACGGTCAGCTGATTGGGAACCAGCCAGTCAACGGTTCAATGATTGTGGAGAGAGATCCTGATCTGGGGCTTCCTGGCCATGAAGGCTTTGGGTGCATCTGCATCATCTACAGCTTCCCTCCCGGCTTACAGACAGTAAGTAGAGCAGCGTTAAAGAACAGGTGCTCTGTTAGTTTAAATAATCATATATGTTTAAAGGAAAACTCAGCTCACATGTTTGGATACATGATACAAATCCCTAATCATCAAATTAGCAAAAACATCTTGAGACCCTTTTTATCCCTTCATAATATAACATACTTAGTAAATGTTTCCATGAAGACACTGAGAATAGACATACATTTACACTCATAAATCTGGTAAACACAAAAACTGTGAGTTTTATTTTATTAGTGAAATAAATATTTTTTTCCAACATTTTTTTTCTAATTAAACAATATCTTCTAATAAAACAGCTTGACAGAATCCTATACATTCTGTTTACGTACTGAGCCACGAAGCAACTTGAGACTGATATGTTTGCAATTTGCTGACTGGGAATAACCTCCTGTGCTCTAAGAGGAACAGGTTTCACTGCATCAAGTTTCCTCCTTTGAACAAAGGTTTGTGTGGTTAGAAAGCTGCAATCTCTGAAGTTTGTCATGTTTGCCTGAACCGGAAATCAATTGCCAGCAGGTGTAAAGTCCCCATACACGTCATTAAATGACATTTGTCACTGAGTGAAGAAACTGCTGTTATAAATGGATGTAAAGGGACACAACCTGCAAACATCCTGCCTACAGCAGCTTTTTATCAAACACACTTTGTGTCAACTGTAAATTTACTTCATTATTGTACTTAAGTACAGTTGACTTTATTCGAGTAGCATTTTTTTAAAAAACATTTTACTCGACTACATTAAAAAAACATACTTTTTACTCGACTACATTTCTCATTGTTACAATTTTGGATGTGTTTGTGTAGTTTGCATGTCGTAAAATTACACACTACACCCATATACAGTAGGTGGTGAGAAGCAGCTTTAAACCAGTTGTGCGAGAATAATCATTTTTGTCCTACTATTATTGCAATATAGGTATACTTAGGTATATGTTTCAGCAATATTGTGGTTCTTTGTCCTGACTAGTCCTAATCTAAACATGGACTGATCTCAATTAAGATCTATGTTAGAGCATTTTATATATTTAGTCTCTTTGTTCTATTAATGGATTTTTACCAAATAAACTTTGTTAAATTGTTTTGTACAAGTGTTTATATTTTATTGCAACAAATGTTATTTTCAATTCAGCAAACAAGTACAAATATAACAAATAACTAAAAACCTCGGTGTGAAATGCTTCCCCTTAAAGATTAGATTCTGAGCTCCTTAATTAGTCATTAATACCAGGTTCTATCAAATTGTCTAGAAGTGGTGACTATGAGTTGACAGTTATTGTAAAAGGGCTATAATTAGGAAGATATATATTTCATTGGTGCAGAGGGTAGATGTTCACTTTAAAACTTAGAGCATCGCTGGTTCAAATCCCTGCCTGAGCGCATAATGTCATTTTGTTCCTGGGATTAAACCCCACGTATAAATCTGTTGGTGTGACTGTGGTGGTCTGGAGGAACCGTATAGGTGCAGAATGGCCATACTTCCACCATCGTGTGTGACTAAGAAGTTAATGAATAATGCATGATTTTTAAAGCTTCTTTGAGAGTCTAGAAAAGTACTATAAGACTAATGCATTGTTATTATATATTTGGAATTACTGATCTGTTCAATAGATTAGAAAATTTTCCCAATTATTCTCAACAACACTCAGGTGAAATGCATTGTTAAACTTTAAGATTTTAAGCACTTTTAGTGATTAAGTATTTTTGAAAGCACATATTCCAGTACTTTAGCTTAAATAATAATTTGACAGAGTTACATTTACTTTTATTGGAGTAATTTTTCACCTGTAGGAGTCAAATATTATATATATATATACTACTTTATTCATTTAATTAAAAAACAAAACAAAACACATTACATACAACAAAACAATTCAAATAAAATAAAATGAAAGGCAGCAGAAGAAGAAAAAAATCTTATATCTGCTCCTATTTACAAAAAAATTTATATTAATTCAAAGACTAATAAACCAAATAAAACAGAAACAAAAATTCAACTCCTCAAACAGTAACTCATACAAATACAAATTAAACAATTTCATATTTCTTTAACAATTTTACTTTGATCATTTTTAAAAGGAATTAATTGATCCAATGCTTTTATAATCATTTTCCAGATTATTCCATAGTCTTATATCTTTTACTGAAGTTCATCTGTCCTTCAAATTTGTTCAGATTTTTGGTTTAACAAACATTTGTAGTACCTTCAGATTATAACAGCTTTCTCTTTTAACAAAAATTGATTGGATGTTTGAAGGTAACACACCTTTATGAGGTCTATACATAACTTTCAGAATGTGATATTCAACCAACTCATAAAATTTTAATAATTTTAATTGATGAGACAATATATTAGATGGGTGATCGTAATGCTTTCTTGTGATAATTCTTATGACTCTTTTTTTGTAAAATAAAAATAGTATTAGTGATTGTTTATATGCATTTCCCCAGATGTCTATACAATAAATGTGGAACAATTATTTCATTATATAGTATAAACAGTGCTTTATCTTTGTTCTTAAGTAATTTATATGAGATTTCATGTCAATTTTTGTCAATGATAACTCCCAAAAACTTCACCTCACTGACTCTGCAAATCTCAACACCATCCACTCTAAATGGAACATTAGTTGTTTTCTTTCTATTACTAAATATTATGTAATTTGTTTTATCCAAATTTAATGACAACTTATTGTGATTAAACCAATTTTGTACTTTTACAAATTCTATTTCCATCATTTCCATCATCTTTTCTATGTTCTTACCCAGGCAAAAAAATGTAGTGTCGTCTGCAAATAAAACACATTTAAACAACCTTGATACATTTACTAAGTCATTAATATATACAAGAAACAACTTTGGTCAACAACAGCTGTTGTTATGTGTTCAATAAGGTCCATGAGAGCCATTGATGTTGAGTTATTAGCTCTAAAACATATTGATTTTTACTTAAAATATTTTGTTTATCAATGAATTGATCTAACCTGGTGACAAACAATTTTTCCAAGATTTTTGAAAACTGGGGTAACAATAATATTTATCTATAGTTTGTAAACATATGTTTCTTACCACTCTTATAGAGAGGGATTTTGGCTTATCTTCATGTTGTCGGAAAATATTCTAGTTGAAAATGATAGATTACAGATATATGTAAACGGTTCAATAAAATAACCCATTATTTCCTTTACAAACTTCATATCCATATCCAACCAGTCCTTTGATCTTTTGTTTGCAAGATTTTTAACAATATTCATTATTTCTTCTTTGTCAGTTTCCTTAAGAAAAATACTGTTGGTACAACTCATGACGTAGGACTTGCATTATTATCAACTGTTGGTATTTTAACTGCAAAATTTGGGCCTACATTCACAAAATAATTTAATAAATCTATTTACAATTTCATTCTGATCATAAATTTCACTGTCATCCTCAACAAAGTATTGTGAAATGCTTGATTTTGCTTTATTTTTTCAAAACACTATTCATTTCTATTCATTGAGTCAAATTTTGTTCAGCTAGCTATTAGCCTAGCCTGATTAAATACTTCTTCACTTTCCTCTGCACTCCAAACTCTGTGCCTCAGATACATCAAAATGACCAGATTGTGCCTCTAAAGACCTCAACAAAACTATGTGACACTGAAAGCTGCTTCTTCTTCATCTTTGTCACCAACAGCTAGAACACCCCAACCCCGGTGTTCGATACCCAGGAACAGACCGCGTGGCCTACCTCCCTGACAGCCCCGAGGGGAACCGCGTGCTGGGCCTGCTGCGCCGGGCCTTCGAACAGCGCCTTATCTTCACCATCGGTACCTCCATGACTACAGGCTTGCAAAACGTCATCACCTGGAATGACATTCACCACAAGACCTCAATATTAGGCGGGCCGCGCTGGTATGTATTGATCTTTTTTAAAAGTTTTTTTAGTTGGAAGTGAATAACTGAAATTGTAATGTTTTTCTTTTGGGTCGATGGCCCTGTTTCTGTAGACTGATGACTTTTTATGTCTCGTCACAGCTTTGGCTACCCAGACCCCACTTATTTGGTGCGAGTGACCGAGGAGCTCAGAGAGAAAGGCATCACAGCAGACTGACCAAATTAAGAAGGGGGAAAAAAAGAAGAAAGGGACAGATTCTTCCAGGACTATTGGACTTTCTGAGTCTTTGCTGGTGGACCCGACTCAGCTTCAGGTTTTGCTCTGTGTCTGCCCGCCACATAAAAGATGGCTTAAGACAAAAACCTCACGAGACAGGCGTCTAATGCTGCAGAAGAGCCCATATCTCCTCCATTGATTGTTCCGCCTTGTTCATTTTATAATTTCTTTGTTTTCTGCAGAGTTCGGCTTATCTAACGCCACATGTGGAAGAAAACACATTAAATGCAGTGACAGAAAATCTCAAGCAGGAAAATGGCCTGACATCTGATGCACTTCTTTAAGAGCTTGTTGGAATTGATGGTAATTGTTTATCATTTGGGAAATTGTTTTAAAGACAGTTTATGTTATTTTGATGTTTTATTTTCTTCCCTGCGGTAGCTCAGTGGTCAGTGCCAAGGCCTCCAGGCATCTGGCGTAAAACACCAAATCTTCCGTGTAAGTTCACACCGTGTGGTGACCCCTCCAAGAGGGAGCAGCTGAAAGAAAAGAACATTTCCCCCCCTCAGATTTTAGCTCTAAAAAAGCACACATCCTTGGTTAGATTTCCCAACAATGTTAGTTTGGACAAGTTTGATTATTAATTATCTGTTGTATGATTGTATTTGGTTCATGTGGCAACAAAGCTCTTCTTTTTAAAACCAGATTTATTCAGTTTTTTTATACCACAATCTAAAGCACTCACAGGCACTTTGGTAAGTTAGATAGGGTTTTTTCGTGAAGTCAAAGTAATTTGGATTTTTACTTCTCTTACTGATGAAGGGTGCTCCTGGCCAACAGCTTTGTGAAGCCATCACCTATTGGCTGGGCAGCAAGTTAAAACCAGTTGCTTTGAAAACTTCATTTGTGTGTGATCTTCATCTCCAGACATATTTCTACGTAAATAAGAGGAATGTTGAAGCGATGTCTCATTGCAGCACTTTTTGGCATGCATTGAACAGTTCTCGCTGGGTTTTTTCCAGCTGTAACTCCTGTTGTTTTAAGATGTCTCCCAGGCGTTGAGCCCATTACCTCACTTGCTTGTAACGCGCTCCTCTGATTACCAGATTTTATGACGATGTCAACTACAAAGGGCATATAGACCACTTGAACCAAATCAAAGGCACAAAAGCTCTTTAAATATCTATGCTTCGGTCCCTGTCAGACTGGGAGATTTGCCTATTGATCTTCTTATTTGAAACGAGCTAATGCTTGAAAATTCATTGAAATCTACCCCACAACAATGTTGGGGTAAAATGTTGCAGGAACAATTGATTTAGGGTGGGATACTAATCTCATTTTGTTGTGCCTTTTCTATATTCAGTTTTGATTTGAAAGAAGTCGAGCATGATGGCTTCAATGAAGGATAGGGTGTATTTTGATGTTAAGAAACTTTATGCTTCTACACCATTTGGCATTTAGTACAAATGTGACACGTTTATAAAAATGTACAATATTGTTTTACCAAATTTCCTTCTTCCTCAAAAGAATTATCTTCCAAATGCTGACCCTGATACAACTACTTCTGTGTTTGCAATGTTCAGCAACCTGTTTGGCTGCATAGATCATATCTGTTCATCTAATACTTTCCATTTGTTTTGCCTCCTTTGTTTTCGTTAAGGGACCAACTGAGTTGTTTTTGGGACACAGGATTGTAGTTTGTTAAAGCTACTTTGCAAACCTTTCTATGCATTACCGCACTGAGGAACAGGTGGACAGAGGACCCCCCCCCCCCCCCCTCCCCGGAGTTACACAATGATTGTAAAGGAGTTTTGCTTTTCTAATTGTGTTGATTCTTACTTTGTTGATATCCAGAATTATGTGCTCCACATTTTAATACTTGAATAAAAAGTTCTGTTTGGGTTTGTCTGCGACAATAAATGTAGTTCTTAAATAAACAAAGTGTGTTTTCCACAAATGAACTACTGACAATTTTCGGGGGAAATATGTGATGGGTTACACTTTCTTGTTATTTTGTTATTTTGATCCTAATTCAGTCCTTTACCTCGATTATTAAAAAAAAAACTTGATACTACTCAGAAAATATTGGTCATCTCAATTGCCGTATTTTAGTATTTTTTAGCAGTTGATTAATTAATTTCTTCACAAAACAATCCTTAAATTGAAAACAAAAATACTTACATTTTTTGGAAGTACTGATCAAAAAAAAAAAAGCAGACAGAACAAAAATACATTATAGTTTGGGGTTAAATTGTTTCTTGTAATACTTTTAAAGCATTAAAAAAGGAATAAATACCTCAAATTAGTATCTTGTCACAAGACATGGTTGTGTTAAACAGATCAAACAAACAAACAGGTTAGATTGTTTATCACAAAAACCAGAGGTCTATAAAGTACTTGAAAAAAGTAACTAAGTAAAAGTAAAAATACCTTAACAGAAAATGACTTTGGTAAA
>JARVGW010000047.1:14258689-14301110 GCA_031762495.1 Anablepsoides rubrolineatus | reverse complement strand
TGGTAAAATACAAATCCTCAAAAAAATTACTTAAGTACTGTAACTAAGTAAATGTACTTAGTTACTATAGACCTCTGACAAAAACCAAAACAAAATAACAACCAATTAGTGTTCAGGTTTCCACTTTCTACCACGTGGTACGTGCATTTTGGTGACGTCCTGTGCCAACAGGGTATGGCAGGCCATTTTAACATAAAATCAGCTTTACCACTATTACGTTCTAGAAAAACTGAAATTGGTTTATGACTAGACATATTAGTTGTTAAATATATCTTTAATTATATTTTGACTGGTCAAAAATACCTATTTCTGGTATCTCTAATTAGATTATGACTAGTATAAATGACAGATTTCCCATTAGTTGCATTGGTGCTCAAGCTATCTTAAAAGGAAAAATATTAGTTTTGACTATAGTCATTATTTGCTTTCAAAATATCTCGAATATCCTTATGATTATTCATAATTCCAATTAAAGAGATCTTAAGTGAAATCATTATTAAGATATCTTACATGTATTTTAGATATCACATAGAAAGATCTGACTGGTGCACATTTAATTGCAGATATCTTGAAAGCCAGTGGTGAGCAGCACTAATCTAAAAATTATTTCCACTAGCCCTAAAACACTAACTCAAATATTTAGGCCTCCTAATTCTAAAGCACTAACACACTGAAAAAAATTAGCAAAAGCTAATTCTAAAGCCCTAAAATAACCCAGTCAACTCATGAACATTCTTCAACACACAACATGAGTCACATATTGCCATGATGCTCTCTTAAGACTTATCATTGACATTCCACAGCTGTATTTGGGTTAATTTAATGTCAATGTGTTGTCATCTAGTGGATAAGTGACACACATATGAACAAAATGTGCGATAGCTTTCATCCTCAGCTGTTAACATAACCTTGATCAATAACATTTAAAGACCTGAGTTAGTGCTTCTAGCCTATAGATTTAGCAAGTGCTAATCCACTAATAAATTTTAAAATTAGCAAAAGCCTTAAAGCACTAATCAGGAAATTTGTTCCCCTATTAGTGCTTTAGGGGAACTGTGTCTACCACTGTTGAAAGCAAATAATGACTAGGCAAAACTAAATGAGAGCTATCCAGCAATGCAATTATAACTATTCCTTTTAAGATATCTTGAATTGTTCTTCTGACTAGTCAGAATGTAAATACAGATATCTTAAATCACCATTCAGGATAGTCAAAATGTAGTTATTCCTAGTCAAAACTTATTTTTTAGATATCTAAAACAGATAGTCAGACAAAGACAATTTTATGTTAAAACAGCCTGCCATACTGGCAGGACAGAAGAGAGAGAGAGAGAGGAGGAGGAAACAAACTTGTTGTCGTCACAGACCCGGAAAATGATGGAAAACACGCCGAACAGCCATCCTCACAGCTCTGGAGACTGCGCCATCTGTTTGGACACAATTCAGAAAAAGAAAACTTTGAAGTGTCAGCACTCTTTCTGCACGGAGTGTATTGACTCCGTTTTTAAAGTGAAGCCCGCGTGCCCGATATGCAACACCTTCCACGGAGTGTACACGGGGACACAGCCGACAGGCACAATGACGGTGACCCGCAGCTGGCTGAGCCTGCCGGGCTACGAGGGTTGTGGGTCCATAACCATTCATTACAGTTTCCCCGCGGGAATACAAGGGGTGAGGCTGATTATCATCATTTCCACAGCAATGCTAATGTTTGTCCACTAGAGGGGAGTGTCGTTTATATCACATTTATGCCCATTATATCACATCAAAACACACGAATAGGCCTGAAGAGACAGTAATGTTTGTGTGCGTGTATTCGTCAATCGTGTTAGCAAAATAACTCATGAACCGTGACTAGGGTTTTAATCCAGATTACAATTTAACTAAAAATCTATCAATGAAATGGATTTATGTTAAATTTTCACAATACTGTTTTTTTCCCCCTATGATTAATTTGTTTACATTGAGAAATAATAGTCTGTTTCTTCTTACTGTTCCATTTATTTTCTCCATTATTTTTTCCAAGCTAATATAATAATATACACGCATTAAGCTCTAAAGCTAATAGTTATAATTTTATTGTCACACATTATAGGTTTTTAGACTTGACTCTGTTTTAGTCTCAACTGCAACTAATCATCAATATCATCATCCCCAAAATGAATTGAGTTGTTATTTGGTCAATGTTGATGATATTTAGAGATTAAGTGAAACACTGGGGTGTTAAATAAGCTATTATTGTTAAATTCTGCTGGGATTGAGATAGCTGTGTATGTAAAATAAAAAAGTTCACAACAATAAAAATCAAGACTATTAATCTTTTGAAGAGTATGAAAGGGATAGGAAAAATAAGTTTTTACTTCAACCTTCTCCTTTTCAATTGTGTGTGTGTGTGTGGGGGGACGGGTCTATGGTTGCATATGAGGACAATTTTAAGACAAAACACCTAAATGGGGACCTAAGTCGAGTCCTCGTTTGGTTTAAAAGCCATTGGTGGGATGGGGGTTGGGTTTAGGACTAAGGTGTGAATTGAGTTTAGGTTAGTTTAGGGTCAGGTAGGCACCTGTGAGGTTAGCCTTATGGTTGGTGGTCAGGGTTAGGCTGTAGAAATTGAAAGGAAGTCAATGTAATGTCCTCATATGTATAGGTGGACACGTTTGTGTGTGTGTGTATATATACAGTATGTATATTTTTTACAGTACAGACTGAAAGTTTGGACACACCTTTTCATACAAAGAGTTTTTTTTTTTCATGACTATGAAAATTGTAGATTCACACTGAAGGCATTAAAACTATGAATTAACATATGTGAAATTATATACTTAACAAAAAAGTGTGAAACAACTGAAAATATGTCTTTTATTATCTTATATGTCTTATATTTGCTCTCTGGTTTCATTTAAAAGAGCCAATCGTCAGATACTGTCCGAGATTGAACTTCAGGGTGGATATAGCTCGCTAGCAGCCTCGCACCGATGACCTATCCACGTCATCATTTACCCAGAATGCTTTGCGTGTAAATCAAATGGACACGTCCGTGTAATATATTTTTAAACTTTTAGTTTAAAAATTATAAAAACTAAACTGCCTACAGTATTTTTGCAGTCTTTATTTTACAGTTTAAATATATGTTTATCAAATAGTCTAATGTTACAACTAATCATGGATCCCTTTTAAAAGGTAATTTAAGTTTAAAAACAGTGTGGCTTTAAAGGTGTTTAGTGATGGAGTTATTACAAACTGAACACAGTTTTGGATTAAACGTTATGTTTCTCTTGTTACAGCCCGAGCACCCAAACCCCGGAGTGAGGTACAGCAGCACCTCTCGTACCGCCTTCCTGCCAGCCTGTGCTGAGGGAGAAAAAGTCCTGAAGCTACTGAAGAAAGCGTTTGACCGAAGACTCATATTCACTGTGGGTCGATCTGCAACCACAGGCCTCAACAACGTCATCACCTGGAATGACATTCACCACAAGACCAGCACTACAGGCGGTCCAGAGTGGTATGCACTTTTTATTTTAACACTATAATAACTTTTTAAAAATTATTTAACAGGATTTGCTTATTTGCACTGGATTCAAAGATAAATTGGGACTGACCAATAAGAGTTTTTCTAGGTATCTCCATATTAAATGAAAGGCGTAGTATTCCACCTGCTGCCTTTTGTGCAGAGTTTTAATCTAAGATCGTCTCAGGATGAGAAATGAGGGCATTTTGGTCAAATGATATGTACCTTCTCATGCACTATGTAGTTTTTGACCAGACCAAAGTGGTGCACGGAGCACTAGATGTATGTTATAGTGACTCTGTATCCCTTTGCCTACTGTTATAGTTGAAAGGAAATTTAAAGCGAATACATGATCAAGCTCATGATTACATTGTTTTTGTTTCGTCAACTTCCTCATGGTTTTTTCTTCACAGCTTTGGGTATCCAGACCCAGAATACTTGCTCAGGGTTCAAGAGGAGCTTTACCTCAAAGGCGTGACAGACGATGACTGATGGGCAAAGACATTGTTTCACGTAACAATGATTCCTTATACAAGTCTGCACTTTTTGCTGCCCTCCTACTGGGATGACAGTCAATGATACTTCTGAGAGCTGAATCAACTTTTCCAAAGATTTTCTAAATTATAAAGGTTTCATATATTTAGAGCAAATATTAATACTTTGGTTCTGAAGATCTCCCTTTTAGTGAATTAATAGGATTTTTGTGGCCCATTGAAATAACAAACTGTACATGGGTAAATATGTGGAAGAGAAATGTTAAAATAGTGTCATGAAAATTTTATTCACATAAATGTGTCTTGATCTTAAGAAAAATATAAATGATGATGACCTATATATCTTAGTTCTAAAAACTCTGAAACACATTTCTTTCCCCCACAATAAGAGCTCTGTTAGTTAGAAGTTGCACTAATGTTACTTGCTGTTACAAACACACTTAAAGCACATTTTGAAGGAATACTTTTACTTCATTTCAAAACAAACTGCTCATAAGTTTTAAAGGGCAACTCCAGTTCTGAAAAAGGAAAATGCAAATAAAATCAAAATGCAATGATTTGCAAATCTGACAAACTTATATTTTATTCACAGAGGAACAAAGTAAACATATCAAATGTTTAATCTGAGAAATTGTATCTTTTATTTGGACAAATAAAGGAAGTTTGAATTGAAAGTTTAGGTTAGTAAAGTCTCATCTTCTTGTAACAGAAGTCTGTAAACGTTTAGGGACAGATGAGACTACAAAGTCACGCTGTTGTAATGGATGCAGTACTTGGTTTAACATGTCTTGCTCAAAAATGAAAGTCCTTCTCTGAAAAGATATGTTTTAGTCTAAAACCTGTCTACATTTTCTGAATTGATGGTGGCTTTTCAGATGTATTAGCTGCCTGTGCCGTTATGCACCCCCATACCATCAGAGAGGCAGGCTCTTGATCTGTGCACTGATAAGAGCCTAGATGGTTCCTCTCCTCTTTGGGCGGCACGGTGGCTCAGTTGGTAGAGCTGATGATTTCTCACATTAAAAAGGTTGTCGGATTGAAACCCGGCCGGGGAACTTTCTGGGTAGAGTTTGCGTGTTCTCTCTGTGCATGTGTGGGTTTTCTTCAGGTATTTGGGATTCCTCGCACTGTCCAAAAACATGCAAATGCATAGTTTTCTAACAGAATGTCAGATTTTGGTTCACATCTGAACTGTGTTTAATTTTTCTCGAGTATTTCAGGCGAGCTTTGCTCGGAGGAGATGCTGGTGCTTCTGGTTGGTGTTCACTTTTGACTTCTTTACGTGATAGAGCTTTAATCTGAATTTATGGATGGCACAGCAAACTGATGGTTTATCTGTAATTCAGAATTAACTTATTTAAAAAAAAAAAGGAAAAAGTCTTAGTTTAACAATTTGATGTGTTTACTATGTTCATGTTCCAACATCTTTAGAATTGGGGTTAAACACACTAAGCACTGTTGTTTTTTTTGTTGTTTTTTTTGCCAGTAACACAATCTCAGTGATGCACATTATATTTCTGTGCCTTATGTCACTTTAGTGCCTTTAAATTTGTAAAAACAGATTATTTGTGCTTCAAAGTTAGTAATTGTTCTTGCTTAGTCTAAAGATGTTTTCCAGCCTGCTGTTTACCATTCAGTCCACATGAGGGCGATGGTTCCTACAGTAGCTAAATGTTTAAGAATTTGTCCCTTTATGCATGATGTGTGAGTTCAGCTAACATATCTTTGCTTAAAGAAACTCAAAGGAATTATTGAGCCTTGATCTACAGCGGATTAGCTTTTGGAGTCAGCCTGATTCAAGGTTGGCACCACAGAGAATCTTAGCCAGAACAAAAATGATTATTACTTATCTGCTACATAACACTTAGGTCAGTATCTGTAAATGAGGGAATGTTTGGTTTTTATTACATTTAATTTTTCACTCAAAATCTGTTCATTTTGTGTTCTGATTAAAAAGAGATGAGGTTAAAGTTCTTGGACTTGTTCAGTGATTTGACATTCATGTCTCGGGGGGCATCTGCTGCTCCTCTCACAAAGCAGTCGCACCCATCTGCTCAAACTTACAATCAACCCCCCACCCCCACATCACTTCTGCCACACTTCATCAATAAAATCCATCCACTTATCATCCTTTCATAGACCCTTTTTTCTTTCTTTCTGTGAATTGTTTCATTTTATGCTCACATACTCATTTAATTTAAAACTAGCATTCTGTCTTTGCACTTTAAACCTGTCAGCACTGCAGTATTTAGGACAGACTGTAAAATAATAAAAAAATGGAGCACTAAATGAGCTACAGATGGTAACGTGAAGTGGAAATAAAACATGTCTGTTTTCAACATTACTCTCAGTTCAATGCCTGTAACCTACTTTTGAACGTGAAAATATTTCATACTTCTTGGTTGATTCAATAAAAAAATATGTTACATTATTTCCTTACGCTCTGTTGTGTAAGTGCATTATTTTAAATTCTTGATTAACCTCAAACAGTTATTTGTTAGCACTTTCACGTACATTTTAAGGTGCAGACATCTAGAAAATGAATAATTTTGTGCCCAGCTCTGCAGGAGTTTCCCCGTCTCTTTCAGTCCATCTGCTCCATCTGGAAATAGGGGCAGAGGATTAGAGAAATGCAACCACAGCTATAAATATGTATAAATGATTATGCAAAGTGGAACACTTTGTATGTAAAGCAGTGACTAACCTTAGAAAATGTATTGTTAAACCGGTGAAACCTAAAACAAAGTAACATCCACTTGGGTTTGTCTCATCTCATGTTGATGCTGTTTTAGCAGGACAGGTTCTGTCACCGAACATCATGACTGCTGGTTCTGGGGGTGACGGGGGGCTACGCGCCACGTTTCCTGTACTCGAGCTGATAAGAAAATCAGAGCTCTCTCTTCACACTCTGCTCCTTAATTATTGTGTGTGTGTGTGTGCGTGTGTGTGTGTGTGTGCGCGCCACCCAACCCCAGATATCCTACCTGTGAGTGAAACACTACTTTTTTGTTTTCGTCTCTGCAATTGAGATCAACTCTTTCAGACATGACCTACTTTTACAAACCTTGGAAGGAATTTTTTTTAACATATTCACCCAAATTCCAAAGTTGAGAGAGAAAGACACTTTCTTTAAGGCTTGCGTGGATTTCAAAGTCCTCCCTCTGCCTCATAAAGGAGACGTAATGAGGCGTACGTGAGGCTGTGTTTGGATGCTGAAGAGATATCCGTCTTCATGCACTCTGTTTGTGTGACAGAACATCGTCAGCCCACACCGCTGACATGCTCATTCAAGGCGCCTCAGGCTGTTTGCTCAAGAACAGCAGCAAAGCGAAGGAGGCGATGTGGGAGCTTCTGCTTCTGCAGCTTCTGTCTTTGTGCCTTTTTTTTTTTTTTCTTCCCTGCATTTGTGCATACACGGTGTAAGGACAAGCACAAGAGAATATAGCTCTACTTGTCTGCGTGTGGCAGCCAAAGCAGAGCCTTAACATGCTGTTCTCTGATTCATAGCTGGGCTTACATGCTTTTTTTTTGTGTGTATCTGCCTGATTTAGAAGAACAGACCTTTTGCTGTTTGTAGCAAATTTACTGACTTTGTTCACCGTGAGGACACAGAGCTGTGGCGTATGAAGATTTTTTTTGCCGCAGACTGAAAGCTGTGCACAAGCTGTTGTTCATTAGCAAACAGTTTCTCTATCATTTCTACATAAAAGCAAATATCATTCGTTGTCAACTTTAAATCTGAAGCCCAATGCACAGCAGAAACTATAAAATGAAAATTAGAGAACTAGCTGGAGAAACTAGAGAAAATTCAATGGTGAATAAAATAATTCCCAACAGTTTCTTTGTTTCTGTTGTCTGCACAGCTGCATGTGAGCATAATCACCACAGGCGGACATGACCTTTTTTATTATTTTATAAACAAGAATCCTAACCAAAGCCTGACCTATGGAGCAAAAGCTGTATGTGTTGATGGTAGAAGAAGCTGAATGTTTGTGAAGACAGCAAATCATATTTATGACTCAGCTGCTGTTTGGGGTACCAGTGAATATTAATGTAAACACGTGTTATCAGGAGAATGGCACCTCTGTGTGAGTTAAACATTAAAGCAACCACTTTTTGTATGTGCAGACTGTAGTTCAGCTACATTTCTAAAGGGGCCGGATATCCGAGGGGTGTTACCCCGATAATGTTAAAATTAAAAATTGTTCTTTTCTTTTTTTTGCATTGAACCATGAATTAAAAATGTACAATTTATTTAAGCATTGTTTTTACAGTATATACACTGCCTGGCCAAAAAAAAAAAAAAAGACACGCTCCAATATTTCATTGGATTACCTTTAGCTTTGATTACGGTTTTCACTGTGGCGTTGTTTCGATAAGCTTCTGCAATGTCACAAGATATATTTCCATCCAGTGTTGCATTAATTTTTCACCAAGATCTTGCATTGATGATGTTAGAGTCTGACTGCTGCACAAAGCCTTCTTCAGCACAGCCCAAAGATTCTCAATGATGGCCAATCCATGTGTGAAAATGTCTCGTGCTTCTTACCATTCTTTCACAATCCGACCTGATGAATCCTGGTATTGTCATCTTGGAATATGCCCGTGCCATCAGAGAAATATCCATTGACCTCATTCTTTGAGCGCATACTGTTGCTGAACCTAACCATGACCAACTGCAGCAGTCCCAGATCATAGCACTTGTTCATTGGCAGGCCGGATGGAAGATTGAGCCACCTCAGTTGAATCGACTGATTTGTAGTCCTAAACCAAGCAATAATTCAAGAACTAGTTTTTTTAATTTACTAAGCTAAAAACGACGCAGACAGTCTAATATATAACCTAAGAAAAATTCAGTGTCCCTCACCAGATGTTTTTTTTTGGCCGACAAAAGACTTAAGGTTCAAGTGGATTATTAGGCCCTGTTAAGACAACTTTTTTTTTCAATTCTCTTTTTTTTTTGGAACAGACTAAACTGTTAAAAAAATAGCTTGATTTATCAGGTAAACCAGTGCTTCCCAATCCTTTTAGTTCCTGTCCCTCAAAATAACATTGGCAAAGATTTGTGACCTCAAATATTGTTAGTGTTATTTAAAAAAACATAAAAGGCATGTTTTCCAGATAAAACTGACTTAATGACTCCAGAATCACATCAATGAAAGCCGATATCGTTGCTTTTGGCTTCTGTAGATACGGATATTTTTGGCAGTGTAGTTTCTTCTTCTTTTTTTTTTTTACACTTTCCTAAAACCTAAATTAAAATACAACCAGGGCACATATTTACATAATAATGTGGGATATTTTTTCCTGTAATGAAGTGTGAATAAACCTCTGACTGGGATTGCCAGTCTTGTTAAGTGCACAGCAGGCAATCATATAAACCTAAAAAAATGAAATAAAAGCACACATGCTAATGGATTTCATCAGATTTGTGGGTTGCTGTTGAAGGATTATTTGAATTTAAGTTAACCTGTTGTATTTATTTTTTTAACCAAACTCCCAGGTTGCATCATCACGGTTATAAGAAAGCTGTGGGCTTGAGAGCGATCCTGTGCACAAGCTGTTCAGGATTCACAATTATAAATATAGACTTGCTCAAAAAGGGAACGCTTTGTGTTTGAGCAACTGCATATTTTATAATGCCGAGCCAAAGTGTGGGCTGCTGCAGCAACTTCCATTGTCAGGACGACACTGTGGGCCTGAGGTTTTATAGAGCTCAAACTGTAATATTAATACAAATAAACCCTTATACAATTTGCACCTTTTTAAAAACTCCACCTGTGGATGGATGATATGTAGACACAATGTCTGTCTGTAATTAGAGGGAACGTTGAGATTAAATACTGCCTGTGTAGCACCTGTTCCTGTTAATATGGCAGAAAAAGCAGCAACCAGGAAAAGAAGAAGAAAAAAACATTTTTACTTTCTAGAGAAGCCCCTCCTCCCTCCAAGCAACTTTAAATAAAAATGCTCAGGAACATGTGAGTCGAGGAAAGAGGGAAGTAGGAACATGCAGCATTCAGAGGGAGGATGAACAGAAGGCAGATGAAAATCCTCCTCTGGAATATCTTCTCAGCTGATGTGTTGCGTAGTAACAGTGCATTCATTAAAAACTTCTGTTTTCTTTTAAAATGTTATTTGTTGGCCTGATTTGATTGAATAATGAGGAGAGAGGAGAAAACATTAAACATGTCCCTGACATCCATTCTCTCTATCTGAAATATTCAATATTCAAATATTCAGCTATTTAAAAGTTGGTATTTCAGACATCCTGGGTTTATATATTTCAGTTAAAACATTTCCAAATCATTCAACAAGCTGTAATTGTTCATACAAAGACAACGACCTGTTTTAAGACAGAAACACATCCAATCTGTAATTTTGAACAAAGTCAAAATGAATATTTTTTCTTGAGTGACACATTTTTAAAATGCAGATTAAATGGACTCCTGTGGCTTAGACTAATGTTTGACATATTTTCTTGAAAGTCAAACTGTTTTCTCTTCTTTTTTAAAATCTTAAATGCATTTTTGCTCATTTTGTTTCCTGTTGATGCTTCCAGACACTGAAGACCTCGTAACGCAGCACTTATGTAACTTTCACCAGCATGCTTCATTTCCTTCGTTGAGTTCCCTTCTCTCTTGTGTGTGATTATTTATTTTACAGCTGACTTGTCTCTTAGGATCAGTGTCATTGCTTAAGCCAGTTTATCTGAGACCCACATTCCTAACACTCCTGGGTCCATGACGGAAATTCAGTTTTTTAAAGATAATTCAGATAAGTCAGAAATAAACTCAATTTTGAGGATCGAAAAACCTATATTTAAATTATTGTACATGTAAAATAGTCATAACCTTTTTACAGAAACCCACCTCAAAATGTCTGAACTATTGCTTTAGTTACTAAAATCCTTTCATTTTTGCACCCATGCCCGTTAGGCTAATTTTTGTTTTCTTTAAACTGCCCTCATCCACTCCACCCAAAAAGGAGCAGAAACATTGATGCTCACTGAAAAAAAAAGGCCCTGTGGTCCGGAATAACCTAAACTCAGATTCCTTCGGACCCCTAAAAGCACACACTACTGCCTGGAGCTATTGTTGTTCCTTAAAAATGAGCAGAGTGCTGCCTGCCATGAGCTCTGCCTTCCCTTCTAGTCTGCCCACCATCTCTCATCCCCACTAATACTTCTCCGATAGCTGCAGGGAACTGGAGGATAACACTTGCACTCGTGCACGCTCCTGTAAACCCACAGATCACTGATGGAAAGGGGCTCTTTTTGAAGCAATGCTCTGCTCCTTTTAGCTGCTCTTTCAAAAGGGCCATACAGTATATGTGCCATTAAAAGCATCATTTCCACATGTAAATGAACTAAAAAAAAAAGTGAAAACAGCAGAAACATGGTGAAGATACAGAACATACTTCTTGCTCTGGGCGTATTCTGCCACAGCTGACCTAATCTAACATTTAAATCAGAATGAAGGGCAAAGAGTTAAAACCTGGCTGGAGGGATATGGTGCTTCTGGCCACTGCACGAGATCACTCGTGTTACTTTGGCTCGTGCAGACACATGCAGGATGTGGCCCATAGCCAAATCCACAGTGTGTGTCTCTGCATGTGTGTCAGTGAGTTTAAGGGTACAGCTCAGCCGTGCACAGACAGCGTCACATTGTGTGCAGCAGAGCGTGCCGTGGCTGTTGTATGTGGTTGCCCTAGTGATCTCAAAGGAGGACGTAAACATGCTCCTAAAGTGTGTGTGTGTGTGTGTGTGTGTGTGTGTGTGTGTGTGTGTGTGAACAGAGATGTTGTCTTTTGGATTAGAATTACTAGTCCAGAAGAGAAATGTGTTTGAAGGATGTTTTATGATGTGATAAAGGCTTTTAACTGCCAATTTGCTATTAGCCTTGAAAAGTAGCTGTTAGCTACTGTTCAGCTAATTTTAGCTTCCAGTTTTTTCAGTAGCTGCCAGTAGCAATATAAACTAGCTTTTAGCTGCTGTTCAGCTAATTTTTGCTTTTAGACTTCATTTCAACCTGGAAAGACTCACACACAGAAAGATAGCAGATAAACAGTTTTATTAACAGAAGAGAGCTGAGTGCTACACTACTGTGAGCTAGCAATCTGCTTGAGTTTAAGATTATTGTCTTTCCCCCGGGGCCTGGACACTGGTGGTGGTAAGGAGGTCGGAGAGGGAGCCTAGAAGAGCTGGAGGTTAAAGGTGGCGGTGGGTCGAACTCGTCTGTGTCGATCACGTCTGAGGAGTGGGCGACCCAGAATGTCGGCCTTATAACCTGGATCTGGGCGAGATGATTGGTACGACAGGGCGAGGATCTGATGTTGATTAACTGCAGCTGGGCGAGATTGGATGGAGCAGGTGAGGTGGAAGGAATCTTCTAGTCTGAATTTACGTATAAGCTTCATTTTGCATATTTGAGTAAGTTTAGCTAACCTCACCTTATATGGTTTAGCCACTGTTTTGCTAATTTAGCTACTGGTTTGCCTCTTTCAACCAACAGGTTAGCTTTATCTTCCTCACTAAACTAAAGTCCTTCAGCTTGCAGCATTATCGCTATAATTTGTATAGAAAATGTAAATATCACTTGTTAGTATTAATTCTTATGGATGATCATAAAAAAGTTAACACATATGAGCAGATGTTGGGAATTTTTTCATAGTTCTGATGTTTAACTTTCAGAAGAGAACAGATTGTCATCAATCTACAGGTTTCTGCAACAAGTGTAAACAAACAAAAGTTCATAACAACATGTGGGGAAAATTTGGTTTGGCTCAGAACAGTTTAACATGTTATTCTACTATCATATCATTAACAGGGCTAAAAAAAACAACAATATATAAAGACTTTTGAATTGCTAATGAATACGCTGTTTATCATTATTAGACATTAAAAAAATCTCTGTTTTACAGTCAGAAGTGTTGGTGTAAAAAGGCTCAGGTCCTGGTAAATATAGCTTCTTTTCATGAGCCAAACTGTGAGTAGGAAGTTGATGGGTTTGGATATTCTGGCCGTTTCCCTGCACTGCGGCAGAGGCAGATGATCTGATGTTGGTGTCTCTGTAAGCAAGTGAGAGGGAGGAAGAGAGAGGCAGAGCACACGCTGCAGGATCTGACTCCTCATCACACCTCATCAGTAATCAAAGATTAGCACATTTCTGCACAGATGGCTGTGGATGTTTACTATGGGCAGCTTTTGCTTGTGACTTCCTGTGATGTACACAGTTCGCTTTTTTCCTTCTTTCTTTTTTTTTTACCCCCAATATGGCAGATTTGCCTGCACCAGGAAATCAAAAGTGACAGGTTACATCTGGAATGTGTTGTGTCCTTGCGGAGAGATTTAAGGAGGCAGGATGTGATGTTCATGTTGGACAACAGCACTGAAGGCTCGCTGCATAAATCCCTGCAGGTCATCTTTTACAACCCAGACCTGCAGCAAACTCAAACAAGAACTTTATTATTATTTCTTTAACCATTTGTTGTGCAATCATTTGAATCAAGGTTTAATCTCCACATATTTTTAGTTAAAGCATTCCATAATAATTAAGATTTAAGATAATGTAATGAAACACATGGATTTATTTTCTATTAATAATTACTATGTGTTATAAACCCCTGTAAGATAAATCTTTAGATAATAAAATGTTCTTCCTCTTTAACAGCCCAGTTCCTTCAAAGTGAGCTGGTGTTTTGTGATGGACAAAAAAGCAGGGTTGGTGCTGAAAAGGTAGCAATCTGTGCCCTGTAGCAAAGCCATCGAGGTAACCAGCTACAGCTGAGTGGGCAAATGGAACTCTCTGTCCAGATGTTGGCCTAATTTACCACGACCAGCAGCGTATGTGGCCCATTTTCATGTCCTCACACACCCAGTGTGTGTGTGTGTACGTCTGGGCGATGTCAGCATCTGCCTCAGGTGTCGCAGCACTAAAACCCACCGATTGCCCCTGATTCACTTGGGTTGAAGCAGAACGTTAGAGAAGTCAGAAGACGACAGGTTCACCATCATCACACCAAGTATCTGATGTGATCAAAACAAACTGCTGGTTAAAATTTTAAAGGTATATTAAATCAACTTCAAATAGAACCTGAAAGATGATAAACATTTTTTTAATCAGCTAAAACTTATGATTCCATAACAGTTTATATAAACATATATTTTGTGGATTTTCTTTAACAGATTGTTTGCTTTATTTATTTGCCCTCAAGAACATGAGTGTTGTAACATGATCTGCATGTGTGTCAGTCTGAGTCACTGTTGGATACCAAAGAGATGCATTTATTTAAACTAATAATGTGATAATTTAAATTTTCATTTGTGTTAAATTTCAAAAATAGCTGTTCAATTCTGATTGATTTGCTTATGGTTTTTACATCCTCAACCCTCACAGTTGTGGTTTAATCTGACAGCCAGGAAGCAAGTTAAAGTATGATGTTTTCTACAAAACCAAATAAGTGTTTGTGCCAAGATGGTGCATTTCAGTTTAGCATTTCCCAGCATAAAAGTTGTGCATTTTGCTAAGGAGATAGTGGAAAAACAAAAACGTCTGCATTTTCCTGTTCTGTCAGTGTTAGCGAGAACCAAAACCATGATATTCATCCAGGATGAAATGGGAAAACTTGCACAATGAATGTAGTCTGGTTCAAAAGTGTAGAAAATACCTCAGATGACTGAGTGTTTGTGCGACAACAATTCCTGTCGAGATTAAAGCTCTGAACCTGATTCCTAAAGCTTAGTGAGTCAATAAAAAACTGTTTATTTGCTTTATGAAGGCAGCCTTTTTTCCCCCTCACCCACCCAAAGGAACCGTGTAGCCAGAAAGCCACGTCGGCTCCATGTTGTTGTTTTTCCTGCAGATGCCAGTCCACTGCACCGACTCATCAAAGTGTGAGGCGGCAGGAGGTCTGCTTGCTTCTGCAGGTCCTGCAGCAGCATTCGTAAGGCGTCAGGCCAGACTCTGTCACATCTGTCACATCTGCAGCTGCCGGGGCCAGATGTGCTGCATCTGAGGACAGACGAGAGAAGCAGTTGTCTGTCTGTCTGTCTGTCTGTCTGTCTCTGTCTGTCTGTCTGTCTGTCTGTCTGTCTGTCTGTCCAGCCTGTTGCTTTTCACTGAACTAGACCATGTTTTTTTCTGTCTATGTTCATTACATCATTAAAAATTGTCTGCCTTGTTTTCATTTTCTCTGTCTGAGATTAGAATTCCCTGAAGAGCTGCTATGATCTGAGATCAGGTTGAAGTAATGGAGAAATTACACTAATCCCCCACATCCACCCCCTGGTGGAAATTTGCCTTATCCTTAATAAAACAAGCTCTTCTGTTTTGTATTGACGCAGAGCCAATTTTGAGAATTTATAATCTCTGATAAAGTAAAATAAAAAAAAGAGTTCACTTACCAGTGGTGGGCACTGTTCTCCTAAAGCACTAAAGCACTAATAGGGGAACTAATTTCTTGATTAGTGCTTTAGCGCTTTTGCTATTTTAAAAATTCATTAGTGAATTAGCACTTGCTAAATTTATGGGCTAAATTTAGAAACACTGAGGTTTTTAAACGTTATTGATCAACATTATTGTTCACAGTTGAGGGTGAAAGCTGTCACACATTTTGTTCATATGTGTGTCACTTATCTACAAGGTCACGTGTCAAACTCAAGGCTCGCGGGCCAAATGTGGCCTGCGGGGGACTCCCATTTGGCCAAGCAAGGGCACTAAATGACAATATTCTGCACACAGTAAATACTGTTTCATGTTGACTAAAGAATGTTTCATGTGTCAACTGGAATATAATAGTGCTCTAGAATTAGCTTTTACTACATTTTTCAGTGCGTTATTCCTTTAGAATTAGGGGACCTAAATATTTGAGTTAGTGCTTTAGGGTTAGTGCAACTAATATTTAGGTTAGTGCTGCCCACCACTGTCACTTACTACAAAGAAACTAAGAAATAATATAGACAAAAGAGAAAAATAAAACAGGTTAGCAAAAAATTTGAAGTGCCACACAGGGCAAGTTTTATTTAATACAGCAATAAACATAAAACAAACAAAAAAACATTATTTTCAAAACAGAGTTCAAACAAATACATGTCACTCAAAAAACGAAGGCAAAGATAGCTACTAAATAAATATTGATATCAGCAACAATAATTTTGTCTGACACCCGTGTAGATGTCTTCCATCACCTATAAAACAAGAGACAATATGTACAATCATACAGGTTTAATAGGACATGCTTAGGAGTTTGACTGCACCATTTTACCACACACTGACCACAACACAAAGGCTGCATATTAACTGACATGTTCTCTGAGCTGCCGTGCAAACCCATCATCAGTTCTGAAGAAAAAAACATTATATTCTGTAAAGCTCAGCAAGAAGAGTTTGAATAATGCCGAAATAGTGAACGTGTCTGCCTGCAAGCTAAAACTATCCGTCTGCACAGTCAAACGCGGGAGCCACCGGTGTCTCGTGTTTTCCTGCGCTGAACTGTTGCTAGGCAATGACGAGGAATTTTGGTGCGTTACGATGAACTGGAAACCTTTGTGCAAATCACCACTTTGAGTTCCTCCAGCTACTGGGGGGGGCAGTCCGCAGCTCCGTTAAGACACAATAGCCATGTCAGGAAGAAGATTTTCAAAATAACATGTCATTAAAACACAAAAATACACACACATGCACACACACACACACAAAAGAAGAATGGAAAAATAACTTTCTTTGGACAGGGCCAGCCTGTGCTTTTTGATTATTTCTTCCCACTCCCACATTATTTTTTATTTTTTCCTCCCCCTCCCCCACACACTAGCCCTTTATGATTAAATGTGAAGTTTGTCCAGTTTCAAAAGCAATTCATTCAAATTCCAGTGCAGAAAAAAAAATCTAAATATCTGTTTCAGAGTATTGTTGCCGGTTTAACCGAATCTACCAACAGACAAACACAGAGCAGCAGAGATGGTTTTAGTCTGCCTGCGGAGCACGAACAGCACCACGGCAATCACAAAAGCTGCATCTTTATTGCTGCACGGGTCACCTTGTATCACGAGCACTTCAACCATTTATTACTTTACGGTCCGAAGCGCAGAAAAACTTTGCTGCTGCACAGACACGTGACCGTGAAGCGGAACATTTAGGTTGACAAAAAGCGTCTAATATTTGCTTTTATGTGCTGCTTATTGGAAGTCGACGCACTGAGAATAAATAAATGAGGAGTCATCCCGGAAGAAGAGAGTTTGGAGTTTGCTACATTTGATAAATCTATGAGAATATACAGGCTCGTTCCAGTGTTCAGTCACCCTGATGACTGCAGGGAGCGAGATGTGAAAGACCTTTTTCCCAAACTGGATTCGACACCTGTTGACATAATGGTCACGATGTAATGCTACAAATCTTTTATTTGACGATTCAAACTGGATTTTCCACGTTGCTGATGCAAGTAGAAGCAACCTTGGGCTTTCAAGTGTGCACCTAATATTAGACCCTGGCTGTAATCACCAACCAGGTCTTTAAAAAAAAAAACACTCAGCAGCAAGTTGAGGCGTTTGTTTTTATGCTTTTGGTCACAAGAAAAGCATCTTTCCTGTTATAATAAAGCATTTTTGTTCCATTCCTGTAACTCATGTAGTGACAGCAGAGACATCCTGACAAACATTGACTTTTTTTAAATTTAATTTCTGCTGTCATTTTTACACAGCACCTCTGTAGCCTCTCCAGATTTGTCCATCTGGATTCTGCCAAGTGTTACAACCTCACATTATCAAACCATGCAGGCCCTGTGTAGTCTAGACTGCTGTCTGTGTTTCCAGCTCTTCCTCCTCACATGAGACAGCCAGACCAACACCCTGTGTGATAGCTCTCTCTCTCTCTCTCTCTCTCTGTCTCTCTCTCTCTCTCTCTCTGTTCTCCTGGTACATGTGTGTACTTTCATCAAACAGGGGGAAACAGTGGCAAGCTATTTGGCCCACCACACTTAAAGGTTGTGCAGGACTGAGTTAATTCCTGCTGGTTTCATGCTAGTTTTATTTCTTAAACAACACAAGAACCCACTGAGCTGTCTGAGAGGCATCACAGGATTTATACGAATCAACATGTGCATATAGAGAGTGATGTCTGACAGATGGAACGTAGTTGTTTTGTTGTTGCAAACCGTTTACAAGTGAAAAAGAAAATAGCTTCATGGTTGAACCTTATTTGATGCAGTTGTGTTGAAAAGCATTCTGAACGGAGGGAAAAGGTTCAGGAGCAAGTGGACAGCGAAGTGTCCACCTCTTCTGAGGGTTGTTTGGTTTCTGGGAGGGGTGAGGGAAGGATTCAGCAGGCGATCCTGATAAAACCATCATGCCCACCCCCCCCTTCCCCGAGACCAAAAAGGGCCGGGGATTGGGAGTCACGTATGAGAACTGCAACCCAAAGGGGTCTTCCCTCCCCCCTCCCCTCGTCTCACATGACTGAGCAGCTCTTGGCCTTCTCCTTCTTGAAGGTGGAGGAGAGTAAATCCGACCTGCTGGGCAGGTGGAGGAGTCTTTTGGAGAGGCGGCGGGTGGGGCTGGGTTTGGGGAGCGCCTGCAGTTTGTTGATGCAGGCCATGGCTGCGGTGCGAAACACGCTGTGGATGCTTTTCTCTGAGGTGAACGCCGAGCACTCCAGATAAGCCTCTGCGCCCAGCTGCTTGGCCATCGCTGAGCCCTGCATTAAAACAGAAGATAAGGTTGGTTGTTTAAAACACCCTTCACCAAAATGTACTTTGACGGGTACTTTATTATGTTATTTTATAGCATGATGTAGTCTTAAAGGCAGCATTTTACTTATATCAGATGTGCATTACTATTCAACCGATTTCCCCCACATTAACACTTTTTTTCCAGATGAAGACACACCTTACCTACTGACAAGCCAAAATGAAAAGATTGCTTTGGAATATAAGTAAAAACATTTATTCTTGCATTTTCTAAAACCTCTAGAAAACTGTAGAAGTCATCCAATGTTCTTTTTTTATGTGTGGCTGGGTGACTACATGTGAATTTATTGTTTTAAAAAAGCCAAAAATGCTTTGGAGATCCTCCTGCATCCCTAATTATTGGATTTTTAAAAATCATTATGCAGTCATTAGTTGATTAAATTTACTAAACTGATTTGGAAATGCATGAAAATGAATTTATTTTGGACACTGTGACACCATGGGATAAAAATGATACTAAATTGCTATAAAATAAGCCAACGGTTGTCTGAAAAAACTATTCATGCCCTTATTTTCCATCCAGCTGTGATGAAATGATTTTATTCCTGGTCTTACCTGCTCATAGGTGAGGGGAGTCTGTTTCTGATTGGACAGCTCCATGAGCGTGCAGACGTCTGTGCGGAGGTCGATCTTACAGCCAATGAGGAGGATGCGTGTGCTCGGACAGAAGTCCAGGATTTCAGTTTTCCACTGTGAACACAGATGAGGGATAAGAAAAAATAGTTTTGAAAATGTGTTGAACACTGAGGTGCTTTATAAGAAACCTGAATGGGCTCAGAAGAACCAAAGCCTTTACCTTCTTGAGACTGCTGTCCACAGTGTCTGGGCGACTGATGTCGAAACATAACAGGACTGCGTCTGAGTCACTGTAGCACAGGGGCCTCACATTGTCATAGTATGGAGAACCTTACAGAGACAACAAGACAATGTTGTTAATATATTTTAAAGATACACATCTGTAACTAGAAATGTGCATTTCCAGTGAAAATGCAATGTGAATGCTAATGCTTAATGCTGAAAGATTTTTACTGAATAACTGAAAAAAAGCTGAAACTAAACTGAAAATAGATTTAAAAAGTAGCTGATATAGCTAAAAGTAGCACAAAGAAACAGAAAGAGCACGTTTGCTGAATTAAACAGGAAAAAGCTAAAATGATCTCAAACAACCAGCTGAAATTAACAGAAAGCTGCTGAAAGAACAAAAAGTAGCATAATTAGCAGAAGATGTCAGAATGATAGCTAAAAAAAAGCAGATTTTTAGGGGTTTTAAGGATGTTGGAGACAGCTCCAGTTATTTTCAAAGAGAACAAAACAGCAGAAAATACTAAAATATCTTAAAACATATGAATTGCTGTAATACCAAAAGCTATCGACAGAATTTCCTGAAGGAGCTGAATGTTTTGATATATAAATAGTTGAAATAGCACAAACATTTGCAGAAAGAGATATGTGCCAAAAATGTGCGGAAGAAAAACCGTCTCAATAGCGGGAATGCTTAATATTCATGCTATTATGGATCGCTCCATTTGACTTCTAACTTTTCAATGAATCTTTAGAAGCTCATAAACTGACTTCTCTGTTCCACAAGAAGCCTCTAGTTTGACTGTTTCTTAACTAAACACTGCTTTTAGAACAAATGTGATGATTGAAATCTTCTCAAACACGGTCTCATTTCAATGTTTCATTGAAATGTTTTGGACCCAACAATGCCACAGAACTGTGGGTACAGTTTGTATCATGTATCACGTGTCAAAGTTGTACAGAACCAATAATGAAAATAAAGGTAAAATAAGGGCAACAATCTAAAGGACATCTGAGGAAGATGTACAGTTGCTCCTCTCTTCCTTTAGCTTAAATTCATGTTTCTGTCCTTGAACCTGCTCTTCCCCTTGCTTCTCCTAAATCCTTCTCTGGCCTTTCAGAGGAAGAGAAGATGACAATCGAGCACTAAATCCTCATTGATCTTCTCTTGCAGTAGATTATGCAAGTGGAACGGCAGGGCCTGGGGCAGGCAGACGCTCCCACTCATGCTCAGAATCCTTAAGTAAGCCCCCCCCCCCCCCCAAAAAAAAAAATCCTATGCTCAGCAAGCAGCACCTCCAGTCTCCTCTGTTACCACAGCAACAGCCTTGGAATCCACCATCTACATCAGGCATTCCTCCCACCTCTCTATAAAGGCCTTTTTTCTCTCCTGCCCATCAATCATTTCGGGCCTAAAAACAACCCACCCACCTAAATGTAGGGGACATTCCTCCTCTGCAATGGAGCCGAAGAAACTCAAGATCCCCGGCACACATTTACTCACACAAGTGCCACACCCACATCCACGCAGAACTCTAAATCTGGCTGCATCCAGAGGTGAACTGAATCTGTTATCTGATGAAATGGGAGAAGGGTCCGCTCAGGAGGATTAACGTGTTTACTTCAGTCTCAGCGAGAATCCTCCAAAGGGGATTCAATGCTCCTTTTATAGCTACAGATAGAGGAAAGCTGTGTGTGTAATCACTCATTACACAACCATCCTAATTGATTTATGTTGTGCAATATGATGCACCGGAAGAAAACATATAAAAAATGCGTGTGTACACACACACACACACACAAAAAGATGAAGCAGTTTCATGAATACTTAATGATCTTCCACATTATCAAAGGGTAAAAGTGAATTTGCCAGCTGCCAGGTGCTGTGAGCGGAATAATGACAAGCTGTGATGAAATTCCTCAGGACCCAATGTCCCGAAGAAAGTAAACACTGCTGCAGAAAGAACAAAAGGACGCTGCACGCTGAATTCTAACTCTGTTTCTGTGCTCTCAGACATGACAAGCCCTTTGTTCTGCTGCCATGAGCAGAAAACAACTGAGACTTTTAAATTGGGGTAAATTAACCACAATGACTGCATGTTGACAAAGATAACACTTAATACTTAATGTAAACATTTTTTTTAAAAATCCCATTTAAACTTAGCATTTGCTAATAGAATTGAAACATTTAGCACTCCGGGGTTAGCCTATGGTGCGTGTTGTTAGTACAAAAGGCTGCAGGGCGCTTCTCCAGCTCCTGTGAGGGGTTATCAGACAGCCGGGAAACAGGATGTGATTCTGCATTAAATGGCCCCTACTCTGAATGCAGCAATCAATAGCAAGCTGCACTGGGGGTCCTGAGAGCTTTTTTGTAAACAAAGCAGATGAATGCATTGTTCTGTCGAGATGAGGGAAGATGAAAGGTCAAGTTGGATGTTTCTTTGTTGCTCGACCTCCTCCACCTCAGGTGAATGGATTTCCTCCCTCCTTTAGATGAACAATGCACCAAACATTGTAATGGATTTAGGGAAGAAACCAAACATTCAATGCAGCGTGGTTTCTCCTTCAATCTGTAACGAACCGGCAAACAGTCCGGAGAGACAGATCAATGCTCCCCCAGCAGCAGAACTCACGGCCAGAATATGGGAGAGATTCTGAGGCGTGAAATATGGAGAGGGAGTCGAGGAAGAAAAAGAACGGGGAGCTTTTTTTTTGTTTATGTGCTGAGGATGTGGTGTAGGAGCGCACAGGTGGGGGGAGGGGGAGCGTTGGCTGTTCTTGCTGTGTGCACAAGCGAGCGTAGCTACGTTTCAGCTTGTGAAATTAGGTGAGCGTCGGAGCCCATTTTCATCATTAGCGCTCTTCTCTTCAGAAAGCAGGGGTCAGACAGACTAATGATCCAGTGATGGAATGACTCACAGATACGGGGATCAGAGAGCAGCCCGGCCCCTCCACCCACTCTCAACCGACTGGGATCTGTGGCGCTTCGGCTGCTGATAACAGACGTTACATTCACTCTGCAGACACTACAAACTCTGTGGTTTTACATCAGACCAGCAGAATCACTGGTTCTTTGTTTTTCACTGTTTATAACCTGAATTCTGTCATATCGAATAAATAGATAATAGATTAAAAAATTTAAAATAGCATTTTTTTTAGATATTGCCTGCTTTTAAACATACATCTCACATGAGCTGCTTGCTTGGAGTATGTGTTGAGGATGACCCTCATTCATTTCCACATCAAAATCTAGCTCAGTATCTGTAAAACTGGTTAAAACTGGTTTGTGCTTATGAAGGTTGATTTCAAATATTAACCAGTTGATGTTCATGACATATTGTACCAATAGAAACATGATAATCTGCATTTTACAGGGTGTGTTGTTGTTCTATATTACAGAAGGAAACTATTTTGCAAAGAAAAACGTCTTTAAATAACACTGTCCTGCATATTGATGCCTTATTATTTCCATGATCATTCATATATCAATCAGCTAGAATTCTGGCAGTGAACCATGATGAGTTTTGTGGGAGTTTTTCTCTGTTAAACAACTTATTAACAGGTAAGTTTATTGTAAAAATAACAATGATATTATATAAGCAGCTGATTATAAACAATCAAACTTTTTCCATACATATTAATTTAAAAATTAAATAAGATAAATTTTATTTATTAACATTAGTAATAGTATTATATTGAGGGAGTTGTTGCACCTGCATTCATCGATCATGTTATCATCTTTGTTATATTTTATTGCTAAGAAATAGTTATAAATTAAGAAATTTAAATATAAAGTTTTATTTATTTTTCTATAAAGTTGCAGTGTTAAACTGTTGTTAATATCGGTTCTTTAAGTAGTTCTGTTAAAATAAATAAATAATACTTTATTTCAGAGTCACATCATGATGTCACTTCAAATGTCTCTTCCAGAGCCGGTTTCGATCGTCTCTCTGGTGGATTTGAGTTTCTGTTGAAGCTCTCAGTGCAGTAAGTAACAGTTCTTTAACACAAATTAAGGTGTTTGCTTCATTATCCCTGCAGCACTCGCAGCTGGTGAGATTAAACCAAACAGCAGGAAGACGACAGGTGATGAGCCTGAATTATTCCTGCTGCTTTGACGTCACGTCAGTGTGAAAGTTTATCCTTCTCTTCTGAATTAATCAGAATAAACACCAAGAGTTTTTAAACATGGTGCTCAAAACGTGTTTATTGGTCTCTGTAAACCCTCTCCTGACAAAAAAAGGGCCTTGCTAAAGCCGGTGAATGGAGGGGGGCTGTATATTAGACAGTAACAAACATTTAACAACACCCTAACAATTGTTTTCACCATTTCTTTCATATTTGAATTTCAGAAACAACCCCTGCAGGTAAAGCAGAACCCACAGCCAAAAAACCCAACAGAAGAAGAAATATTTTGATTATAGAACAAACACAAAATGAACATTTTTAATGCTAAAACCATTTTAGGAACTTGTTTGCCGGCCGGTCAAAGGTAAACTGTAAAAGATGAAAGATCTGTGTGTGTATGTTGATGTGTTTGTCAGCCAGCAAAAATATTTCATGAACTACTGGCTGCATGTTTTGTCATTCCCTCCGCAACAACATACACAGAGTGTTGCTTTGACTCATTCATGCATGTTTGAGAAATCATGAATCTCCTGTGGTAACCATGTGGTGCTGATTAAATGCTTTCTGGTACAAAGCACCGCCCTATAGAGCTCAGTCCCTGGCTGAGCTCCCACCCCAAAGGAGGAATGTAATGTGGAAGATTGAAAGAGAGATTAGAGAAGATATGTGAAATATAAACCAAGAAAGCACAAGACAACACACCGACATATGTCTGCACACATCTGAAACAAAACACTGCAACAAATAACATATATCATAATAATTATAACTTTGCTAATATAAACAAACTTATACCCATACATACATATAACCTAGTTACTTAATTGTGGTATTACCCACCACCACCACCTTTAATGAAACACTCAGAAAAGGAATCAATAGATTAACTTTTAGATTCGCTCCAATTTCACTACAGGTAAACACATACATGTCTCTGACTTGAGTCAGTTTGGCAGATATTAGGCTCAAATATCCCAACGTTTAGTTCTTGTATAGCCAAGAGTCTTTCACAAGACATAGAGTGAGATTTTGCAATATTGTGTAAGCTGCTGAATAACATTTTCAAGGTTTAACCAAAACAGTTGCAACTTTTTTGCTTCTTAACAAAATACTGTATCTTAATATAAAACTCTGGCATTAAAAACAACATTCCTAAAAGACATGCTGGGCTTTTATTTAAAATTATGTTTTAATGTTAAAGAATAGTTTTCTTGTATAATTAATTTTTTTTGCTTGACATAATAGGCAGTAAGTATACAGAAGTGTCACATGATGCTGCTAGTAAACAATCATGTCATGTGCTGAGGCTTCAGCATATAAGAACATATCAACAAATGATCAAACCTTGTGTAAAACCAACAACAAAAGAAAAATCACATTCAAAATTTTGTTCTGCAGCGAGAACAATAATGGCTCGTTCTAATCTGGCAATAAAAAACTTGGTGGTGAGTCAACAAAATGTGGTGCTAAAGTCAAAGAATGTGGGAATAGAACCTGTTCGACGTGATAAGTTCAGAACAATCTGAAAAATCACTGAAACCCAAAGGAAATTAGTCACCATCACTACAATCAGATTCATCATGAACTATTCATGAGTCCCAGCCACGGGACAGCGTTAGCTTTCCCTCTCTCTCCTCCGTGCACAACCGATCAGATCAGGCTGATTAAAACCGGGAGGATTGATTTTTGTCTGTATATCCACGGTGATGCTGAGAGAAGGAGCTGCCTGCCATTTGGAGCCGGGGATGAGGTCAATCTAATCGATAAAAGGGGAGCTAAGATAATGAGAAGATGTGCTGTTTGTGTGTGTGCGTAGGGGTGGGGGGCTACATAACTCTGCACAATTAGAACAAATTACAAAGAAAAGTGGAAACCAGGCATACAGTGGGATCAACAAATTGTTTTGGCTTTTGTGATTCACCATAAGGAGCCTGCAGGATCCATCAATAAAATACAAGAACACATGTTCTTGCAGAGAAACAGATAATTGGCTTGTACAATGAAATATTTGTTTCTTTACAGTGCATGGTTTTATATGTCTGTATTGGACTGTACAGCATGCACTTATTATTGGCTTTGTCATACATGTCAACTTGTACAGATTGGCCGTAAATTATAAAGATTTCATGTCATTTTGCAGGTATACGGGCGTATAGAGCAATCTCACAGATTTTTTCAAGTCTTATGAATTTTTTCAAAACCTTAGGCTATTTTTAAATTTATCTAACATGTCAGAGCCTGCAGGATGATTTAAAAAACAATAAATAACATCTTCCAACCTGTTCTGCTGCTAGGAATAAGTTTTGAACTTTTTCCGCTCTCCTTTCCTCCTGCTTTGTAGCAGGGGCTCTCATGTCCGCAGCTGACAGACAGATACCCCCCCCCCCCCCCACACACACACACACACACACAACCCGGCGGGTGCGAGTTGTACCGATTTTTTGCTAAATTTACAGATTTTTGAGGCTCTTTATACAAGTAAACGTCCAAAGACATGACATGTATGCTTTGTTGTGTCAAGTGGTGCCAAATTAACCCCTAAGTTACTGCAAAAAAGAAAGCAAAAAGACCAAATCCTGGGTCAGCTTAAAGGGACGGCCCAGCAGTGGTCCTATTCAGAGTCTTAATCCGGTGAATCATGGGGTTTTGAGTGGATGGCGTATGGAGGAGAATGCAGGTCATCTCAGTTTCTCTGCTTTCGCTTATCTGTCTGCTCCAAAAAAAAAACCAATTCCTGCTCAATGGGACGTCTCTCTGTGAACCCTTCATCCCTGGGCATCAGGCCCACTGGCCAGCCCAAAGGTTCACATGCTGGGATTAAAAACCCAACATTCAGTCTGGGGCAGGAATTATACCGGCCCAGACCAATTTCTTTTCCCACTTTGCCAAAGCAGGGTGTGTGTGTGGAATATGAGCGTTCACCTCTCAAACAAGTGGGTCTGTTACGTAAAGGATTTGTTGAACACAGATGTACACAGATCCAACAACACACGCACGCAGTCGGACATTCTGCTCCATCACCGTGACCTATAAAGCTGCAGATGGATGGTGAGAAACCTACATACACTGGAGATTTGTTAGCAGAGTGGATGAGAGGAATCTAACAGGTGCTGCAGACTCGAGCACGCTCAGTACACTAAAACAACACATCACCAGGGATATCTGGTACAATGACACGCTGACCTCTTTTTTTTTCAAGTGGAAATGAACATATGATGCACAAAGTCATCCTTAATGACAAATGAACTGGAATAATCACTGTCTTTGTTTCTGGTTTTCAATGAAACGTAAAGGAGTTGCAAAACTGTGAGTTGCCAAGCATAAAATAAAATGTAAAAAAAAGCTCATTTTCATTATTTAGCTCACTTTCTAAAAGTAAATACTAGTTTAAATCATTCCACTTACATTTTAATGTTATTTAGCCCCCTGATATTTTACTTGTTTTTACTAAATGTTTAAATGTTAAACCCTAAATCTAAATGTGTAAATCTAAATATAAAAAAATGAATTGTAAATGTAGCTAAATGTTAATGTTTACATTGAATAATTTTGGCACGAAATGCATCGTTTGCTGTTGGTGCTAGCTTTGTTTTGACATCATCATCCTGCGACAAAAGGCTAAAATTCAAATTCAAAATGTGTTCACTGAAAACATTATGGATGGTATCTGTGCTCCGGCAGTTTGAGGTGCAGCTCGAACACCACAACTGCAATTTTCATGTCTTGGGAATCATTAGCATCGCAACCTTAGCAGTGCAGCATTAGCGGTTGCTTTTGTCGCAGGATGATGACATCATATCAAAAGCCATGTCTCAATGGCAAAGGCCACGTTCCATTTCAAAAAACTTAAATGCAAACTTTACCATTTGGCTATCATTTTAGATTTAAATGTACCATTTAATAATAATTAGTAAAATGTAAGTACAGTGGGCTAAATATAAACTTAAAAAGAATATATTAGTGGATTTTTTTAAACTAGGATTTTACCTGAAAGTGATCTAAATAATGAAAATGTGTTAGTGATGTTTTTAAACATTTTATTTGACACTTGGTGCCTCATTCTGGAAAGCTTACATTTTAATTTGAACTCTAGCCATGTGCTTTAATCTTTATTCTGAACATGTCTTAGAAAAAAAACCCAATTTGGATCTGTTTAAATCTGAGCCAGAAGCTCAATAACTCAAAGATTTGTCCCTGTGAGCATCATGCATCCTCCTGAGCTGCAGGTAGATCAGCTGACCAGAAGCCATAAATGAAATGATCAGTTACCTGAGGTGTCCCACAGACTGAGCTCCACGCGCTGCTCCTCCAGCTCCAGGCAGGCCGTGTAGTTTTCAAACACCGTGGGCACGTAGGTCTGCATGGTGGTGGTGGTGGGGAACAATTAACACAAAACACGCTCTCATTAGTGTGAAGGTGTCAGTCAGCCGCAGGCACTGGAAGTCTTTTAATGCAACACTCACTGGATGCATTAAAGGAAATCAAATTTTGGGTTCCATTTGTTGTGCTGCAGCTGCAGAACATATTCAGTTAAAAATAAGTGAAAATATTCCAATCATCTTCATTAGGCGTGCAATGAAAAGCTCGAATAATCAGTTTTATTAGATCATTTAAACGCAAAATAACCAAAAATAACAGTTTTTTTGTAAATGCGTATGCATCCTTCCTTGTCATTTTCTATTTTTTTTTTTAATTTACAAAATAAAACCCACTCATTTTATTTGCTTAAAAAACAGCTTTCTGTGAGTGCATTATAATTCCTTTTTAATACAAACACGAGTGACTTTAGAGAAGATATACCTCTGGATAACAATCCTTCGCCAGCAGTTGCAACATCGCCGTTTTTCCGCATTGAACGTCTCCAACAAGAACCAGTTTGCATCTGACCACCAGCGGCTGCGTGTTTCTCCTTTCCTTCATGCTGGAAAAGAAGGCTCCAGTGTTTTCTGCAGGAAAAACACGTGAAAGGAGGGAAAAAAGAGCAGGAAGCAGAAACGATCCCACTGTGATGGATAGTCCCCTGTCGGCTCCCTCTGAGTGTGTGTGTGTGTGTGTGTGTGTGTGTCGGAGGATGGCTGCAGTTGATCTGATTGAATTTGCCACTGCGGCTCTTTAAACAGGAGCCCAGCAGCCAATAGGAGCGCAGCGTTTACCATCTCCTCACTGCTCTGAGAACAGCATCAAGTTATTCTGGCACACAAAGCAGCAATGATTCAAAACAACAACAATGACGTTTTCAATAACGTAGAGATGATTTTTTTACCAGCTTTGTCTGTTTGAGGAATTATTGTGCAAAAGTTTACAATAATTTTCAGACTCAGCTGTGAGTTTAAACCTTGACCTGCTGAATGATTAGATCAGGTCAGTTTGGACAGATGCAGCAGGGTCACAGAGGTCTGACTGAATTGTTTTCATGTTTGTTCATTTATTTTAATGTTTTGCAATCTATATCTTGTGATATTTTAGCTATTTAGGCTTTGAAGAAGAATTTTCTGGTTTTTTTGTAACTTTTATGCTATGGAACAATAAACGCTATTTCTATTCAAAATACAGTATTTAGCTTTATAAAAGTAGAATATGGACTCTGTGACCCTGAAAGAAGGAAGAGTGTATAGATAATGGATGGATGGATAGATGGAATATCCTATACAAAACTACAAATATGCAAAACTATTTTCAATTCCTTTTAAAAAACACAATTTGAAACCTGCTTCAACATAACATGATCTATTTTTGTCTTCTTATGCAACTGGTATAATTTAGCATTCTGCTACTTTTAGCTTTTAGCTAATGTTTTGCATCATTTAGCTGTTGGTCACTGTTCTGCTTCTTTTAATTTTAAGCCTTTTGCTCCTTTTTTATCTAACGTTTTCTCCACAGATTTTAGTTACAATTCTGCATCATTTTGCTTCTGGTTTGTTACTTTGAACGTTTGACTAATATTCTGCTCTTTTAGCTTGGTTTTTGTTAATGTTAGTTTCTGCTTTACATGTTTTAACTATTTTAACTTAGTTTTAATAGCTTTTTTATTTAGCTAACAGGTATTCAGCCTTTATTGTGAAAATGCTTAACTTGAACTCAAAACCTCTTTACTCAGCCTCTTTATTGTGAAAATCCTTCCCTTACTTTTTTGACAGATTTGCATTTAACAGAAACAGTTTGTAACTTTTTCTGGCAGGATGCCAGTTTTGTTTTTTGTTTTTTCTGGGGAAGTCATCAGTTTATCAGTAACAGTTTGACCTTTGTTCCAGTGTTTCTGTTCTCACATTCTCACAGATGATTAGATAAAACAAAAACAACAGCTTGTGACGGTCTGTGATCAGATACCTGACTTATTACTGCAGTGTTAATTACTAAAACCTCCCTGTTGCAGCACCTCAGGATGGTGTGAGGCCCCGCTGATAAACAACTATTGCCTCACGGGGTAAAGTCTGGTAGATCTTTCCCGCAGCTCTGCTGGAGTCACTCACATCCTGAAGGCTTTTACTGTGTGGCTGTAAAAATAAGCAGATTAAGAGATAAAATTCTTCTCTGTATAATTTACACACAGTTGTCAATCACAACTCTGATTAAAGCAGTTTGCTTTTGTTCACAAACAGCCCTTCATCTCTTTCATTTAATACCCCAATGCTAAAACTGATCTTACCACCAAATGAAGGAGAGAGAGAAAACATGAACATGAAAACATTTTAATGATGCTGTGTGTTTGCATTTTCTTTCAATCAATGTCTTTATTTAACCAGCTTTGTTATTTCCATTCATGAGTGAGGCACAATGAGCAGTCAATTAAGACTGAACTAATTAAATGTTTGTTTACAGTTTTTACAACTGCTAGTAGAACGAGAGGAACAAGTGAAGTAATCATGTAAAACTGTATTTAATCTTGCAACAAGCTTAGCAAACTATATTACAGGAAAAAACAAAACAAAAAAACAAAGCAAAACAAACAAAACAAGTCTTACTCTGATGCCTGTTATGGTGACATAAATCAAAAAGTTACAGTGAACTCTTTTCAACCTCTCCAAAGTTCAGCTTATGTATTTGGTTTTCTCTGGAAGCCACACACCAGACACAGATGGTTGTGAATAATCGTCAGGTGTAAAGTGACACCTTCCAGTGTGACCTGCACAGATCACCAGCCCATCACACTCATGCAAATACACTCACTCCTGCTGCAAACTCCACTTTAACCTAACCTGTGTCCAAAACTGCTAACATGCATAAAGAAATATTCTGGTAGCTGTGGAAGCCATCTTGAATTGTGTTGACTCCAAAAGGTAATCAGTTAAAGATGTACAACCAACGATTTATTATTTGCTATAATGTTAACTTTTATTTTGACAGAAAAAGTTCAATGCATAAAAAGTTCACATTTCTGCTCAGACATAAAGCTAGAGCATAATCAGCCTAATAATCAGCTTAATGTCAAATAAACTGTTTATTTCTGTTTGATTTTCAGGTTTGAGAGCAAACTGTAATCTGTACAATTTACTTTTTCACTTATAATGCATGAAACAAAAACAACAATTTCAGCTGTTTTTCCCCAGAAACAGTTATTAAAAAAAAATCTTACATAGAACTAACATTCTTAAAGAAAACTGCAAGAAACAAAAGATTTGTTACAACCTAACAAAAGACTAGCTAAAAAATAAGAGTAGCAAAAGTTTTGTTACAAGGTAAAAATAGCAAAAGAAGACACCAACAGAGCAGCTGCAGAAAACGATTTCAAGGAAAACAAAGTTTTTGAAGGAATTGAAGAGATTTCAGTCTGTTTTTATGTAAATTAAGATAAATGTTTTATAAAATATAAAAGTTAGAAAAACTAAAAGTCATAATGTTCATGTCCTTTATGTGTTGAGCGTTTTATACACAATGAAGGGCTAAAATAATATAAAGTGCTTTGATTAAAGGAAAATGTAGAAAAACTACGAGTAATAATTTATAAATATATACAATTTTTATTTTACCATAACATAATTTACACTAAATGTTTTACAGCCTCATTGAAAAGTGTCTCACTTCTGCCTCCTGCAGGTTGTTTTATGAACTTCTGAGGATAAATAACTTCACAAAACACACAAGTTGTTAAAACTTTTTTATTTATACCCTCTTCACATGTGCTGTTGACAAAGATACACCCTGTTTACATGATTCTGATCATCATCATCATCATCATCATCATCATCATCAGACACTGTTGGATTTCATTTGTGTTGTTAAAGTCATCAGAAACCAGGAGAAATGTTGCCGCTGTCAGTACAGCATCAATTCAGTGCATTTATTGCATCAAGAAGCAAGGATAGAAACAACAAAAGTGTTTACTCAGAGGGTACAGTTTGATAGTCTCAGCTTGTGTCTTATCGATATACTTTGTATTGCATCTGGAATTTAGGCAAGTGAAACAAAATAACTAATAGTGATGATAAAAAAAATTGTGCTTTATATGTTGAATGATTAATTTGGTTTTTGTAGGAATGTCCTGTAATAAAAAAACAAACAACAGAGCAGCTGATATATTCAGGACTGAAGGTTTTATCCAGAAACAGATCTTTGCTCTTTGTGTTCCATCAGGTCCTAAACCTCAGACCTGATCCTTCAGAGGGGACTGAGTGGAAGAGATTGGATCAGCAGTGCATCTTTTCAAAAAGAACGAATAATATACAAACACATGCTTTGAGCTGTTGCTTTTAGGATCGTGTTATGAGTTTCTGTCAGACTTCGCAGCCTTTCTGTGCAACTCTTCCTTAAATAATATTCATGTACAGTATTTACAGCTGAGAGCCGTGGTTTTGCATATGTAGGTCACGTTGATGAGTGATTACTCACATGAGGATGATCCTAAAAAGCCCTTCTGATGCAAGAGGAGTTATATGTCATGCATATACGGTTAGATTATTTACATGAGTAGCTTGAAATCTTTTGAAGGACGTGTCAGTACCTACTGATGCATTCATTGTTGTGAGCATGGTTCAACATGCGAGGCAAATTAAACCACATGTATCCAGCCTTTATGAGCCTTTACAGCCATACTGCTTTGAAATAATAATTAAATAAATAAATAAGTATATTTCTTTCTTTAAACTCTATATAACATTCTGTATTGTAAGGTTTTATTAAGCACATTAAAACAATGTGGGGGCACAGTTTTATTTTTCCTGTTTTAAATAATCTCATGTTTTACTCACAACTGGAAACATTGTTGGGAGGGAAAAGCTCAGACGTTTGAAAGTCATACATCTTTTACTTGATTTGTGTTGGACCCCTTCATGAGCCCAGAATGTTTCATTTCCACTCCCAGCAGTGACTCAGGTGGATACAGACTGTTTGTGCTTCTTATGAAATATGGTTTTCAATGGCAGCTATTTACAGAAATAAGCAATCAGTTATACTAAGGGCATAAATAAGATGAATGACAGACAACGGGTTTGAGCAAAACTGTGAAAGGAAAAAGCAATTCAAGATGTTTGAAACTGAAGTGGTGGATGTAAGTGGGAAAGAAACATGAAATTGTCATTTCATTGTGCTGCTTTTTTTCTTGCTTCACCAGAATGACTGACGGAAGTGATTGTACTTTTCAGAAAGCATTTGGTTAAACATCTGGAACGACAGTTCACTTGGAGCTGCAGACATGGAAGACATACAGAACTGATTTTCTGCCCCTCTCTGCACCTCCTGGAAACCTCTGACAGCTTTGACCTGCCTCGTCAACCTCCCAGGTGTGGACAGGTGTGTGTACAGGTGTGTGTACAGGGTCTGTCTGCAGTGAGGTGTGAATCAGCCTGTGTGTGTGTGTGTGTTTTGGACCTGCTGAGGTCTGAACACACTCAGGCTGGCTCATCACTGAGGGGGGAAGTAGGGGTCTGGGGTTTTTAAGGTTCAGGGTGGGGGGAGGAGTGGAGAGGAGGAGGTAAACAGTGTCTGCCTGGCTGGTTGCTGGAACCAGAGCGTGTGCAGCTGCAGAAAGCGGCCCTGAGTTATCGCTTGGTGTTGAGAGCAGGCAGTTCTGTGTCCACAGGGGGGGCAGCAGGGAGCCAAAATGCTCTTTTGTGTGCTGCAGCTTCATCTTCCTCCTCTTTGTGTATTTGCATCTTCTCCTTGCTCTCTCTCTCTTCCTCCTCGAGGATCCTGCTCCTGGTCTATTCCTTTGCTTCATCTCTGGAGAAGGCTGTGGTGGGGCTGTTTTTGGAGAGATGAAGACTGCTGCTGCCCCCTGGTGGCTCCTTTTGTCTCTGTGCTATAGGCCTGGGCGGGTCTGCCTCCAGCTAACAGCACAGGCTGATCCTGCATGGAGGCAGGAGGGGCATCCTCAGGATAAAAATAATAATATAAGAAAAAGTACATAGAAAATGTCACTTACTTACATCTGTGGCTTTAATCACTCTATCAGCTCTTGAGTCTCTGAAAACTGATATGGACACAGAAGAGAAAGTGTTTTTTTTAAAGAAAGGAGCTGAAATGTTAATAAAAAACACTAACCCTGTGTCTGTTTATACCTGCTGGCTGGAGTTAGCTGAAGGTGGTGTGACCACGCTTTGGTCCTGTAGGGGGTTAATTGGGGCAGAACATGGGAGGTGTGTGGCTCGCCAGTAAATTTCCAGGTATTCTGCAAGGTGGTCGCAAGCTTCTTCCAGTTGATTCTCATCCAGGATCACATCAAACATTTCCTGATGAGCCACACAGCGAGAAAACGACACCATGTCTGTTAAAACACTTCTCTAAGTTCCACTATCTTTAACACATTGTTTCAGATGGAGCGTACAGGACGTACAGGAGGACACTGAGCCAGCTTGTCCCCGGCCATCATCTGGACATTAAGGTGTTTGCTCTGCGACTTTCCTCTGGATTTAATCAACCTCTGAAGAACCTGGAGCATGGAACAGATACCAACATGTTCAAGCAGATAAAAAAGGCAAACGACACCCAAAATTAATTATGTTCAGTGATTTGATTAAATTTTCTACTTCTGCTTTTCAACAACTTTTGATACTTTTTTTAGTATTGCTGTATTATGAGCTAACACTATTTTTTTTTATGGATTAATCATTTTCAAAGACAATGATTGTAGTCCTCCTTGAAGACATGCAGGTCACCTGAAGTTTTACATGCCTGAGTAATAATTTAGAGTATGTGTTAATCAATCAGATGATTTCTCTCTGAGAGTTTTGTGAAAATCCAACTGTTCATCAGGTTTTTTGCTAACAGAAGAACAAACGCACACACAAACATTTACAAGTTTGCCAGCTTCTCCTGCAGGCAATGGAAATCAAAAGCAAACAATGATAATTAAACTCAGTAACATTAAAAACATATATAGAAAAATGCTGTCACTGAGATGAACAGTTGTTGAGATATTTGCATGTGAAGTAACAGGAAGTGATGTCAAAGGGGAATGTCTGCATGTGAACAGAGTCTTGTTTTAATGGCTGACAACACATGAAACTGATGTTTCTTTAGATTATTTTGAGTCTTTGTCAGAGAGATGAAGAAGAGTCAGAGTTCAAATAATCTTTCAATAAACAAAGATCAGAAACTTCTTTTTCTTAGAGTTCCCCTTTGATGTCACTTCCTGTTTCACTTTGCTGAGCCAAGTTCAAAAGAAAATATTCCATTTATGTAACAAAATAGGCAAAATCATGCATATTATGCCAGGTTTATTAATAAGGATGTTTTCTTTGCCTTTTTTTGTATTTGAAGGATGTCACAGGCACTTTAAATGTCCAAGTTAATTAGTAGTTTCTTTTCTATAAATAAATGAAATGTTGATGTGCCTCAGTTTTGATTGTGTTTTTTCCTGAAGTTGCTGTGGGTGTTTTCATACTTTGGGGGAGGAGACTTTGACGTAGACAATGATGGGAGCCAGGGATGTTTTGAGCAGCTGTGCTGGGTGGTTGATGGTATCTGCATCCAGGACAACCAGCTGAAGGGACTTGGCCAACTCAAAGATCCTCTCGATCTCACTCTGGACCTCCGCTGAGAGAAGACCAAACAAAGACTTTAGTTTGGACCTTAAGACAGAGGAGGTACCTCCTCTGAGCACTACTTCAGTGAATATGTGTGTTCTACTCACCCAGACTGGAGCGAGTGTTGGATCTCTCCATTATGGCCTTTTTGTTCAGCACCGAGCGCTTCGCCAAGGATAGATCAGCCGTCACCCGTGTAATAGTGATCCTAAAGAAGAAGCGTCTCATCACATCAGAGCCACAGTTGTTTTCCATTTCAAAGGATGAGATGAACCCTCACGCTGCTAAAAATATCGTCTCATCAGGTTGCATCTACCTCCAATGAAATGTGATCGGCAGAACGTTACAATCAGCTCAGACGCACCAGCTGCACACACTCACCTGCCGTCAAATCTGTGCTTCAGGAAGTCAAACAAAGCTTTCTGCATCATGTCTGTTACCTGAGAGGCAGAAACATGGGGCACAGTTAGGGAATACTTCTGATCAGAAACACTTTGATCGAAAATATAAACTTACAACAGCATCCAAAGTAGACACAGCTGTAAACACAGTGTTATAAAACTTGTTTAGTTCATGTAGCTATAGGCTGCATCTACTTCTGTTTGATTCATAAGTTTGCCTGGAAATAAATTAAGAAAGGATTTGAAAACCTGATTGTGAGACTTTCTTAGCAGTTAATCCAATTTAAAATGGTCACTACAGCTAATCAAACTAATCAACCATAGCAAACATAAAAAATGATCATAATAAAGCCATTTTTACAGATAAAGAGCTAAAAATGGGTGTGGTAAAGGCTGAGTCATCCTCAACACATTCAGCATTTATCACGTTTAGTTCAGACCAACATGTCGACTCATTTCACAACATAAGAATGATCTCATGTTTAAAACTCTGGAATGAATGGGGCGATGTGCATTCCTTTAAGAAATGCTAAATAAATTGGATGTTTAAGTTTCACTTCAGGGAAATCAGTGCAGTTTCACTACTTAAAGATAGATTTTAAATCCATGTTTTAATGAGTTTCTCTGTGTTCACCTCTCAGCTTCTTAAACTTCGGTGTTTACATTTACAAAAAACTTATTTGATGCTTCATACTACCACTAATAAAACATTTTATTTGACCCAATAATAATAATAATAATAATAATAACAATATACATTTTTTTCTAGATTTTCTAGAAAAAATAATAAACCAAAGCTTTTTTCTTTCGAAAATTTGCATGAAGAGCATCTTTGAGAGGCAACAAGAGCAGATAAAACAAACACGAATGATCTTTTAGAAGTAGTCCTAAGATTTAGTTGACCTTTAAAAGGTTTTGCTTTTCTACAGTGTAAAGAGCTGGAGTAAACACAAGCAGTGCAGAAAGGAAAGAAAAGGAGGCAGTGTTGAGATGCAGCTGCATGCGACGCACACGAGAGAAACAAATCAGAGTTAAAGAAGAACAAAGAAGTAAAAAAACAAGCTGGTGTTCACAACTGGAGCATTTACAGAAAACTAGAAATCACCACAGTGATGCATTAATGATTCAAACACACAAACAGAGACATGCTGTGAAATGACACACCTCACGTTTCAACATATTTAACAACCACAGATTCATTCATACGTCACGTCCAGAATAACAGTGTCTGAAGAGCAATGAAGGCTATGACAGAACAAACCCTTTTCTGTTTCATAAGCTGATTTCAGTTGATGCTCTGTGAGCCAAAGTTTCAGGAAAATGTGACTACAATGTTTGCATGTTAATGGGATACAGCAAACCACCAAACTCCCACTGGACTCCAAAATCCACTCCAGCTAAAACTGGAACAGCGGCACAGAGAAGAAAACCCTTTCCTTACTAAACTCAAAGTCAGATACTCTATAGTTTAAACATGCTAATATATTCTTGTTGATCAGAAATATTCACATATCTACAAGCAGCATTTCATTGAGCATGGACAAACTGATTCAGAATGCATGTTTGTTGGATAAAAAAAAGTTCTGGTCAGTGCTGGTACAAATATTCTTGCATTTTTTGTTTTTGTTTCAATACACTGAGCAGAACAAACACAAATAATGTCAGGAGGTGTTGCCCACCATAATTGACTGCAGAGCAGCCTGCCGGGGCGATTGACTCACCTCATAACCTTTCAGAGACGGGCCCACCAGGACCACCGGCCGCATGGAAGGAACCACGTCATAAGGAGGGACGTGTTCGGTCTGCACGAGCCGTGAAAACAAAGGTGGGAATTAAAAACACTGTCATGTGAAACTGAACGCACGGACTCGAAGAGCTGATCTGGATTTGCAGCTCAGTGGAAATAAAAATGTGCTCAGAAACACAAACTTACCTGTTTCTGCTTCTGTTTGGCTTTTAGAATAAACAGAATGGATATAAAACAGGACTGAAAAATATAATCCTAAAACTATGTGATACATAGATTTTACGTTTCAGCTTTGGTTTATTATTACTCCTCAGTACTTCTAAAATAAGCATTTTCCTGCCAATAATAGATCCTTTGTTAATCTGAGGCTGTGAGAGCATCTCGCGGCAGCAGCAGGACTCTCGTACCTGCAGATGGAGGGGTGGACCTCCAGCCTCCTGATGACGCGTTGCCTCCTTTCCTGTGGAGCAACATAATACAAAACTTCATTATGCGTGAATCCCCTAAGGAAGCAATTTAGATAGAAGGACCTCCAAAAACAACTCAACTCATGAGCTATTTATGACTCAAAGAACTTTTTTTTTTTGCTGCAGAGGACAGACAGAGAAGGAGAGAAGCTCTCAGAGCTGTATGACCTCTGACCTCGCAGCTGCTTTTTGTTCCTGTTTTATCCTCATAGCTTCCAATTTGACTGGGCTTGGGATGAAAGTGATGTCCGCCCCTTCCTTCACCAGCCGACCAATCCACCAGTCATTGTTGTATTTCTACAGGAGAGTTGGAAAAATTAAACAGGTTTAGGCTCAATAAGTGTCAGTAATGCTGATTTCTAATGTTTCACCTCTTTGATGTGCAGAAAGTCTTTGGTTTCAAAGTTTATGGCGGCCCCTTGGACTGGACAATCCTCATCAAGTGCCCCACAATAACTCACGTTGGTTTTTACTGCAAATGCCACTGGTTTAGACTGTTGGAAGATAATGAAGAATAGATGCTTGTTGGATAAAACTGTCCGTTTTATTTCTCCTGCACCCCGAGGGCTGAAGGTGAACATAACAACAGGTGTTATGCTGAGGACTTTTGTGTTCTCACCTTGGCTCTTTCCAGCTGCAGCTGAGCCTGGCGCTCGGCTTCACGCCGAGACGCCTCCCGGTCTTCCTCCAGGGACAGGTCGGAATCAGAAGGTCGACTAGTGTAGGAATCGGCTGAACCCTGAAAAAAGCACAAAGATGACAATGAGTGGAAATAAACTCTTACAGCTCGGGCAGAGAGGAGACAAATCCACTGTTAAAATGATACGATGGGTGGCAACTTCTGGGAAATGAGGCTTTACACAGAGCATGTACATTTTCTTGTATGTCCTCCATGTCTTTCCCATTGTTCACCTGTCTCTGCAGCTGCTTGTTCTTTTTCTTGTAGCTTTCCAAAGCAGCTCTCTCAGGGGAACAATGTGCACGAGTACTGCAACACTAACAACCTGTAAAAACCTCTCTGTCTGTTTATCCACTCAACATGGCACATGTTGGCAGAAGTCCAGTCTGCAACTAAACATGCTTAAATTAACATACTAAATATAACAAAACCTTTATATTTTGGCTTCCCATGTATTTTCTTAACTTTGCTCTGAAGCAAACACAAGTTCTGTATGAAAGTTAATTCCCCCCAATTTCTTTTTCCAAGCATGAAGGATAATCCAAACAATGAATGGAAAAATAAACTTTATTTCTATCATCACACTGACAGCACTCCAAATATTTCACACCTGTTTTCTCGGTCCATTGTCAGCCTGTGCTCTCAGTTGGGTATGAAACTAACAGAAGCACCCACATTAAAAAAAGCTAAATATAGCCACTTAACAACATTGTGCAGCTTTTCATTTTTTCCTTCCATCTGGCTCTGCCTTTGTTGCCTCCTCCCTCCACCCAGCCACTTTGCTCCTGTCTTTTCTTCTCTTTACTTTCCAAACAAACAATTTTAGCTTTCTCCCAAACAGATTTCAGGGGTATTATTTGTACATCAAAGCCTCCCAGAGGTGGCATAGTGTATACCAGCAGAGAAAACAAAACCTAACCAGTCCACAGGACATCCTGCAGATGGATGATGAGGAGTCTACTTGGCAAAAGACTTTTCAATATTTTGATAGGGATAGAGAAATTGCCATCTTCTCCTTTAATGCAGTTTGTTATTAACACTGTAAATGTGCTTAGTCATAGTCTGTAAAAGTCTGAAAGTAACCTCTGCTGCAGAACAGTGTTTCAGACACTGTAGCATAAAAGAATGGAAGAAACAACTTGAAAAAAAGTTTTTAATAAGGTTTTCATCCCTTGTTGCTGTTGGCACTTTACATTAAAGGTTAACAATATGATCACAGAAACACAGGCCTCAGAGGAACATCAAAAAACCCTACAAACTTTCAGCTCCTTGTGTTTTCAGATAGTTTTTAATTTTCAAACAACAATAGTGAAGAAATGAGAAAGAAGACAGAAATCCCTCGTATGCTGGAAGTCTCATTAGAGAGTGAAACATGAGAGGATGACACAGCAGCAGCTGCAGATTCTCACCAGTAGAGGGGAGCACGTCCACGTCACAATTTCTCAAAATGCTTCAGTTGTAGAATCAGCTGTGAGTGACACCTTTACTGCTGTAATCAACTCTTAATCTTCACATTTGAACTGTCAGAACAGCTCAAAATTGAATAAGTATATATTGGTTCTGTTCCTTATGGAAACAAAACAAAACAAAAGAGCTTAACATGTTTTTTACATGTGATACATGGGTTCATACGAACATGCTGAGAAACATAGGTTCCACATGTTAATGTAACATGTTTTCACATGTATGTTCCACACACCAATGTGTTTTTTTTTCTGTAAGGAGTTGATTTAATATTTCTAAACCAGACACAATAACTCATCCCAACTTTTTTTATCCACCACAGTAATATATCTGTTTAAAGCCCAGAAAGAAAAATAGCAACTGTTGAAAAAGTTAATTATGTGACGACAACAACAAAGAACACAAAATAATAGAAAAGATACACAAAAAAAACATAAAAGTAAAAAAAAAATATATTAGATGCCATATTGTTATAATGAGATGAAGTGGATACAGTTATTAAAAAAAATAAATAAAAAAGACACAAATGGAGCCCAAATAAACACAAAAATGACAAAAACCCCCCATAAACAATCCAATGGGTTGTAAAATAATCATAATGGGACAAAAATGTTTAAGCCGTTTTAAGATGTAGTATGTTACATGTGACTTATTAAACAACCATAAAGGCATAAATGATTTTTAATTCAGATCTTGACAAAGATGAGCCTTTTAAATAAAAATAGTACAAATAAAGCATATGATATTCAACATTCTGGGATTCCACGAAAGTCATTCTTTACTGTAAAGCTGCCAGATTTGAAATGAACAGACAAACTTCATGTCTGCAGAAGCAACGTGTCAACAATGTGAGCAGAAGAGAGAGGAGGCAGCCATGTGGCAAAGTGGACTTCTGCTGAAAATGAGCGAAGAGATTCAGGGACTGGGAGGAGTTTCCATGCAAAGTGATTTAAAAACAGATAGCTTGTTGATTAGTCCTGTAGAGCTGGAGTCAGAGGCAGACATGATTCTGCTGCCAGCGCTCCCTTCTTCCCATAGCTCAGAAAAAACATCAGAGCCCTCCTCCCATCAGCCCGTGGTTACAGAGAGGGAGGCATGCTCTGCCTAAGTGCTGTGCTGCATCAACAGTCATTTCCTATACAAAATTGATGCTCTGGCTGCAGCACTGATGTGTGTGTGTTTTGCTTTCATCTATGCCTCATGAAGGAAAAAAAAAAAAGCTGGCCTCTATCAACCTCATCATCCTCTTTTTTCTTAACCACTTCTCCTAATTTACCACAGATCTAGTTGTCTCTCATCAGCATCACAAGCCTTAAAGGTTGTTTCATACGTTCCTCCCTCATGTCAGCCGATCCTTTGATCCTGCACTACATTGACTTTCTTTCTGCATTCACACTGGGCATTTCACTAAAAGAAACTATAAATAGGACCGAACAAAGACTGAGCTAAGTGATTGTGGCAAACAATTATATCCATGCACTGTAAAATCTAACATGTTGTTTCAGCTGAAACGTAAGAGTGAACGGACTGCCTTAAAATTCAATACTTAGCACAAAAAATAAGGACATTTGTGTTTGGTAGATTATATCTTCTTGGCAATAAGTCCTATATTATTGGAAATCCTGATTATTTTTACCTTTTAATTTGTGCCACATTTGTAAATAACATGCATTGGTGGGATGAGCAGTAGAGCTGAGCATGTGGGTTGCACACATAAAAACCTGTTGCTATTTTATACAAAGCGGATTCCAAACAAGTTGGGACACTAAACAAATTGTGAATAAAAACTGAATGCAATGATGTGGAGGTGCCAACATCTAATATTTTATGTATGTATGTATGTATGTATGTATGTATGTATGTATGTACGCATGTACGCATACGTATGTACGTACGTGTATGTATGTATGTACGTATGTACGTACGTACATATGTATGTATTAGGGGTGCAACAACACATGTACCCGTATCGAACCGTTCAATACAGTGCTTTAGGTTCAATACACACTTGTATCGAACAATACAGATTTTTA
>JARVGW010000047.1:14199704-14229081 GCA_031762495.1 Anablepsoides rubrolineatus | reverse complement strand
AAGATTATTAAGGCAACTTGTTAACTTTCAGGCGGCAAAAGATCACTTCCTGTCTTATCAATGTCATTTCCTGTTTCTAACATAGCCCTTCAAAATAAAAGACAAATGACTCATAGAGCCACCTAGTGGCGTGGAAGGAGTGAATCCAACAGTACTTGTCATTACTCTGTACTCTAGCAGTACTCTGCTTTAACTGAAGTAGGTGTTTGTTGATTTTGCTTGTAGAGCTGTAAAACATGTCATCATATTGTTATTGAATATTATGATGATGATATTAGTTGAGATAAACCCATGTAACACTTTCCATGTGCTTTAACTTCTTGATGACCACTATGATTATAATCTGAGGGTGGGCATCAAAGGAACTGAGAGTTCATCATTGGATTGATTAAACTAGTGTGCAAAATATGAAAACACGTCAAGTTGGAATATATATATATATAAAGCTTGTGACTTCAGTCTGGGAAAGGATTTACAATGTATGTGCTCTACATATTTGTATGTTCCGATAACAATAACAAGCAATATATTGTGCAGTCCTGGAAAAGGGATAACATAGATAACACCTTTTTGCCCTTTGATCCAGTTCACTAAGATATGCTTAGCTCATTTCAAATGGTGGCTGGTTTAAAACAGCAACATTAGCTTCTATTTCAGAGACCACCTGCTCTAAGTGGGTATTCGTTGCTCTAATTATTACACAAAGGCTTTTGCGTTGATGTCTTTAATTGCTATGAATCTTACTGACTATTTCCTTAAATTAATTATTAGTCCTATTGTGTTTACTTGTAAAAAAAAAAAAAAATAAATAAACAATGAGTTTTGCTCATGATGTCACAGATATAACAAGAAACAATGATAAAGTTATTTTGTGTTCAGTTCAGTAGGATAAACTAGTATTTCCAAATTCTCAATAAATAACGAATCTAGTGCGAAATAGTTCTTGGTAAAATATTCAAAGGATGTTAAGATTTTGTTTTGGTTATTGCTTCCTAATCTAACACTAGGAGAAGATCAATGAATTTGGGGCTAGTGGAAACTTTCAAATCCCCTCAGCTGAACACTGGTGAGTAAAATACTAATCAATGAAATGTCACAAGAGCAACCGAGGCTTACATAATGTGTTTTAGTCCTGAAAACAACCTGAAAGCAGCCACTTAGGTTACGGTACCCTGTATAAAGTGATTTATGGTGTCTACCAGGAAAGTAGGGCAATGTCCAAAACTCACTTGTTCTGGGAGAAAATAGCTTCTGCTTTCTGACTCACGTGTTTTACTAAAACAAACTGAAACATGTCACAGTGGATGCACAGGATAGATACATGTTTATTATTATTAGTTAACAAAATGTTAGAAGTCAGAAAGGCTTATTATATTGACAAATGATTGAAGTGAAATGGCAAAATTCTACTTTTTAGATTGAATAAAATCTAAAATTAAACGTGTATTCAGGTAGTAAGATTAATGAAAATTACATGCAGTTTGAAAATAGTTGCAGAAAAATCAGTCATAAAGACTTGAAAATTTGCTTAGTCATTAGGCTATTTAACCAGAATAGTCTATTTTAAGATACAACAGATCTTCTTTCAGAGGGTTATTGTCAAGACGGTGCTGTAGACTTAAAACACCTGATCCATCTTAAGGCAAAACAACAAGGATTTTTTTCTTTAACATTTAAAACATTTTTATTTAGTCCTGTTTAAGAAAACCAAATCTGATATATAGTATAATATTGTTATTTATAGTCACGTACAGTGGCTAATAAAAAAGTGTGCATGTTGCTCACTTTGCTGCAAACAAATGGGGAGAATCTATCTGCAGCAGCTCAAATAATAGATCCTAATTTCACAACCCCACCCTCTCTGGACAAGGAAGACAACACTGGTACCTATTACACATACTGTATTACAACCTCAGGCATTGATACAAACTCGGATGACTTCCATTTCCGGCACGGTGGGAAAAATTAGGATTATCAGAAAGCTGTAATTTGCTCTTAAAATACCACCAATAATAAGGGAAAAAAATAGCTACACTAAAAATAAAGCATGGGACTCAAGGATGAGGAAGTCCAGGCTTTTAATAACAGTTCATTGTTTAACAGCAATTTGACTCCGTACAAGTAAATAACAGGGATTTAAAGGCTGAGCTGTCAGGGAAAACAGCCAAGAAATGCATACAAGGAATTCTTTCGTCGTGGTGAATCATGGTGGTCTTTGGATCTTAAATGCAATTCTTTTTACCGTGAATTCCCCTGAGCAGCGTGTCCATCACATTTAGCTGCTGTGGCAGAAGGGTGAGAGTGCACTACTGGAGTGAGGTTGTTCACTATCGTTGTAAAAACAGGCCCCAAACTTCCTCTCAGTGAAATGTACACAAGTCTTCCCAGCCTTTGTCTTTACTGTGAAGGCTATCGTTGACCCTTTTAAATCTGCTCAGTCTTCTCAACAACCAGCTTATGAAATGGAATAAAGTAGGTCATTCCAATGGTTATTTCCAGTTTATGTAGACTTTGTTTTTATTTTTTTATAAAGCTGTTTTCTTGTGTTCTTTTTTGCCAAGCTTTATGGCATTCAAACATTTTTAAAGGATGATGTCACATGGAGCAACAGGACCCATGTCACATGAGGATAATTTCACACAATCTTGGTAAATTCAAAGGAATTTGTGCTCTATAATTTAATTCCTCTAGACTGAGCCATAAAAATATGGAAAAAGGATGCTGAAGTTTATGTTTGGTTTAATGATTATATAAATAATAAAAAAAAGATGTTACTGTTTTCCCTAAAGACTCAACGTTTCTAGATTTTCCTAAACATTCTATTTGTCCCAAATCCCATTTCCTGCAGTGTTTTGTTTGGGTACACTGTTGCACAGTACAGTAGCTTCTGAGTGCAAGACGTCATAAATCAAAGGTCGGAATCCACGCTTTAGTCCAAACACGTGTTGAAAGTCTATACGTGTGTCTATATTCTCATGTAGCACTGCTTATACAACATAAACATGTCACATGACCTCCGCAGAAGGCGCCTCAGGAGGCAGATATGTCACATGCATGAACTCAGTATCAGCACATCCTTGACTGAGCAGCCTGTGGAGGACGAGTTATTTATTCCTGCTGTTTAAACTATAACTTGTCTCATCCCATTATTGATCTGTGTTCTCTGTAGTAAACACCACTATTGTGCATAGTTCAAGAGGCAAAACAGGGAAAGACAATGGCTCAGAAAGTGTTACTGTGAGACGATGCTTTTTTGTGTCTGGATAGTAGAAATTCATGTAATGTAGCTTAACTCTATATTCTCTGAGCTCAAGTCAAACATAGTGTGATGTAAGTCTAGCAGCTATTTTTCTCGTTTGGCTGAATCTCTGATTATTCCTGTTGCATTGGTCAGTCTAAAAGTTGCACGTTTGTGCTTAAAAGGAGATGGAACAGCAGCTGAACTAGGAATTCCTAGATGTTTAGCTCAGACTCACACAGTTCAAGGTCTGGACTCCTTCACACAGTTAAGTCCGAACGTGACTGGTCGCCTGATTGGTCGGACTAATTGAGTGGATTTGGTGTTCAGCAGCTGTGTCTGTGAGGGTGTCAGTGGACGGGAAGTGGTGGTTTTAGTGAGGACACAGCTGGGAGTAGAGTATTCATTGGCCTAATGCTGAATTTACAGAAGCAAGTGATAAGGAAATTAAAGGGGGGTGCATGTGAAATAAAGTAAAGATTAATCAATTAATATTACTTTTTATTAAAAGTAACATTCCTTGGAGGAATTCATATTCCCTGCCAAAATATGTAGCAGAGTTTTAAATAAAGATTTTGCACAATCTGTTAGGACTTAGAGTGTTTGTTGGGGATGAGTTTTAGTTAATCCCACTCCAAATTTCAGCTCAATATTTGTAAAATTGACTGAGTTTGCTTTTTGTGTTTAACAAGGTCGATTAGATGTGGCGGCCACCTTGAGTTGTGTTGTTTCCAAAAGTTAAGCAGTTGTATTTCTGAGAGTTTCATGAAAATCTGTCCGTTTGTTAATGAGATATTTTACTAAAAGCCAAAGACAGTGGCAAGCTTTAATCAACAACAGATCAAAAGACTGAAGTTATTTTAAAAATAATACTTGAGTAGATTTTCAAGCAAAGTCACAGCAATTTTTACTTCAATTTCTTAGAGAAGCAGTTTAAACCGCTTTGTTTGTTCTTCACACTAAAATAATCAAAACAACTTTCTGTGGGAAACATTCTTTTCTTTCCAGATTGACTGTTGCTGAACTAAATACAAATCACCATAGTTTTTGTTAGAAAGCAAAAAAAAGAATATAAATATTGGTTAAAGCAGCAGCAACGTGTCAATAAACATGCTTATTTTTTATTCAAAACCAGAGGTCGCGCATCCATTTAACGCAGCTCAAACAGGAAATTGTGGGAAAAAGGAGGGGAGAAGGTCAAATGATTAATGTCCCTTCAAACTGAGAGTTGGATATTTTTTCAACAAAGTGAAGTCAACCAGAAGAAAGCAATGAGTCAAAGTAATGCAACCCTCCTGTTATTATTTTTAGGAAACAGCTTTGTTCGATGACTTAAATAAGAACAACAACAACAACAAAAACAACAAGAGCAACCTTTCTGTCTCTGCTGAGTTTAAATATGTGCTTTCTTTTGCTTAACTGTCCTTTTTTGAAACCAGAAAGCTGAATGCATACAGGCGTTAACAAGATGCATTAAGCTTTCGATTTTAATGCCAATTGAGTGTTTATAGATTAAAATCTGTCATAGTAATTGTTTGATAAATGTGAGATTTGATTTTGGTCCTCATTCCTTCTTTGAGGATTTGTTTAGATAACTGATGTCTGTGTCCAGCTTACTCTAACTTCGTGGACACTGCTTTTAACATTTTCACTAAGATTATATTCCAAGGTCTCACAGGTCGCCGGAGACTAATTTTGGTTTCGGTTCAAGTCGTGACGAATTCCAAATGGCAGCAACCCAAGATGGCAAAGCCAGGCGTCCACACCCCAAAAGAACATTTATCTTCATAAGGAAAACGTTTCTTTTCAATGTCAGTAATTATACATCACAGTAACCCGCCCAATTAGTTTGCAACCAGCGCGACAAAGTCTCATCGTAGTTTCTATTTTTATCTCTCTAGGATGTGACTCACGGTTTTAGTCTGGGCTCTGTCGGTCCTATCTGGTATACATTTAAAAACTTCCAGATGCCTATCAAAGGTCATTTTCTGGAGATTATCTTTTATGTCAACAGCGGTCAGTGTCCCGAGAGTCTGTGTGTTGACTTATGGGCCGAAGCACTCTGGCCTTTTAAAGTTTGAAATTCCAGCCTTTGCAGATCTCAGTCTTACTTGAAAATCAAGTCTTTAAAAGCTTGGAAAAAAAGAGAGAACATAACAAGAAGTCCTGTCATGAAATGAAAAATACATGGCTTTTATTTATTAGTGTATCCGTTTCTGTGTTGCTTTTTTGTCTCTGAATAAATGGTTTGCACACAAATCTGGGCCCATGTACATTTCAGCTCACTTGTGCTTGAGGGTATTGTCCACTGGGATACCAGTGAAGACAGAGTGGATCTGCTGTGTTGTTTGCCAAGAAGAAATCTTTTTCAGCCCCTTCCTTCATTTGTTCTCCTGCTCGACTTTATGAAGCACCTTGCTGTGAGCCGCACCTTATAAGCCAATGTTTGGACTCCTTTTAACTTCACCGCCAGGAGATCCTTGCAAAAGTAAATGTTGAGTAAGGCTAACCTTTGAGAGCCCAAAAAAAAAAAAATCTACAGATCGAATGGTCAGCTGACCTCAACAGAGGATACTCAAAGTCCAGATTACTGGTTATAAAAAGCGTGTAACTGAGAGAGGCAGCCTTACATCACATCTCTGTAAAAGAAAAGGAAGGTTTACTTTTGTGATTTATCCGCAGGCCTGAGTGCAGCAGCAAGCATCAGAATCAAAAAGCTGCTGCTCACGCGTGAACATGCATAACACACTTACCAGATTTATTAAAATCCTCTCTGAGTACGGAGTGTGGTGACATGAACTCAGCTTTTGTTTACCATGTTTTCCCACACTTTCACCTAATAATAGCAACGGACTACTTAAGAAATCAAGGTTCAATTTGTCAGTAAGATCCTGGGCTACAATTTTTAGTCCACTTCAAATCACTAAACTGGTGGCAACTTTGTGTTTTTAAAAGAGTCTTACAAGCATTTCAGTCAGCTTGGTTGAAATACTTAAACTCTTTAAGGATGGGTGGACTGTGTGATGGTTTCTCAGAGATGTTCTGAATTTTGTTGAACCTTTTTTTTCTGAAGCATTAGGCGTAAGTATTGTCCTTGTTAAACTGAGCAACCTTTAAAGCTCATATCTTCTGAAGTGGGTTTGTGTGGGAAGGTTATGAACAATTATTAACATTTTTGCTGCCATCATTACATGGTTATTCTGGCAGAAATATTCTGAGTTTCCTGCTGGAAGTGCTACAGCTAGCAGCAGCTGCTTAGATAACCTTATAATGCAAAATTAACAGTGATGAAAAGGTATATAAAATGGTATTTTTATGTATGATTTGCGGATTGGAAATTACATTTTTTCCCATTTTGCATGTATACAGGCATATAGAGATATCTCACTGTTCAACTGTAGTTGTTGCTATTCCAATCAGTTTACATTGTTTGGTACTTGCTATGGCATCCATCCATCCATCCATCCATCCATCCATCCATCCATCCATCCATCCATCCATCCATCCATCCATCCATTTTCTTCAAATGCTTTTTCCTTTCCGGGTTGTGGGGAACTGGTGCCTATAACTCCATCTCCTTGTGTGAGAGGTGGGGTACACCCTGGACAGGTCACAGGTCCATCACAGTGACACAAAAAAGACAATTAACCATTTATATTGACATCTAGGGTCAGTAGAGTTTCCAGTCAACCTAACATGCATGTTTTTGGTCTGTGGGAGAAAACTACAGTACCTGTAGAAAACCTACAGGTGCATGACAGGAGAACACTAAACTCCACCCAGTCACACAATTGTCTGAATGTAAAATGCGTACGTTACTGAAAAGTGCAGTCGTGGGAACTGCAGGTGGTCCTGAGTCTCACACGGGCCACCTAACTGTGCTAAACTGCTTTGTCTTTTTAGAGCCACCTGCTTGGAGTTAATGTGATGAGGCTGCTTTAGAGATATTTGATACTGGATTGTCGGATCTCCTTTGGTCACTCTAATTAGGAGATCCTGGCTTTTGACTGGTTTAGCAGCACAATTAGCTAATCACAAAGTGAGTGTCAGTGTGGCAACTGGTTGTGTTGAGAATATAGGTGGATGTAGGTCTTAGATCGACGAGGAATTCGTCACACTTGTTGATAAGCTTGCTATGAATTCCTCAATAGATTATCAACCATTCTTTAAGAGAGATTTCATGGAAAAAATGTTTCTTATTTGTGTTTTTCTGTGGCTAAATGAGTAATAAAAAGAGTTATACTAAGGCTTTCTGCCTACTGACGTTACGCTGGGGATTGGAATTTTCCCAATACGTCAAAAGTCTTCTTCCTGCACCTGCAAACCATCAGAAGGTTTATTTTTGTTTACTGATGTGGCCCTAATCAAGTTTAGCCATTTGTTTTCAGCTTGAATAGGTGGCTAGAATTGATTGTCCTTTCTAATACTCTGAGTGGAATTTGCCTCCCTCTGTTTTGCGGACACGGTGTTCTGTTTTAAGCGCAGGTTGTCAGATAATCTCTATCTTGTTGTGACAACAAACACTGAGGTCTTTTTGTGTACAGTGTAAACTCGTCTTAGGACAGCGCCAGGAAAGCAGCCGTCACTTTACTTGACGGAGGCTGTGCTGAAATCTGCTCATTTAGGCAACATCTGGATGTTAATGCGGCAATTTTAGGGCCCACCCCGCTTCTAATTTATTTTTCATTCATGCTTCAAAAAAGGCAGCGACAACATCCTTGAAAATATGCAGTGTCTGCTTGAGCGCAGATAATCATCCTTTATCTCTGGCGCTGCATCTCTCTTCCGCCAGCCTTTAGACGAACTCATATTACAAGCATGCACACAAACAGACTCTGGTTTGACAACATACCAGCCCTTTGCTCAGATATATTGGTGGTGGCTATGAGATATTTCAGGTCTTTATTGAGACGGATTAAAAAGCAGCCTTTATGCGAGGACAGTGTCAGCACGTTTTTTTCTCATTATTGACGATATCATCTTTAGAGGAAACATTCTGCCGCTCGGGTCCATGGGTCAAGAGACTTTCCCAGGCTGGAGTGTGTTTCTGAACATGAAGAAGACGCGCAAATATGTGTGTGTCTGTGTGTGTGAGTGTGTGTTTTGAAGTAGAGGGGAAGTCCAGAGCTCAGTTTGTAATGTTCATTCTCGGTTGTGGTCTAGTGAGAGAAGAAATCACTAACAGATTTGGCTTAACACAGATTAAAAAAAGAAAAAAGACAGGGACACAGAAAGTGGTCGTAACAGCAGAGAGGAATGCCTTTAAGGTCAATAACCCCATAAAATTAACTGCACTCTGTAGTTGAGTTTAATTTACTCAAGGCACAGATAATCCTGTACAGATTGTGCTCTACACTTTTACAGTTCATATCACTGGTTGCACATATGGACAGTATTATTTTATGCAAAAGCTTTTTTTTTTTTTTTGCTTAAAGCTGCACAAAAAAGACGATACAAGTTGTATAAATGCTAGGTTTTTTTTTAGTTTTAACTTTCTGGGTATTTTATGTTTGTGAAAATTTCTTAACCACAGCTTTTCTCCTCATTTCAAAATGATTCTCCACACTGTAAAATAAAAAAAGAAAACATAACTCTCGTAACCATCTTGTAAATGACTTTAATAAAATTTTATGAACTGTTAACTGATTTGTTTAAGTTAGAACAAAAGCTAAATCTGCGAAACAGTAGCTAGCAAAATCATAGCTAAAAACTAAACTTAGCTAAACCAAACCTAAAGCTAAACGTAGTATAAACAGACAATGCTGAAGTAGATTTTTGAGACTATTTGAAAGAAACTGATATTTGGGATTTATTTTACTTAAGTAATATAAATGTTCCCCGGTTTTGACCTTTTTGTATGGAGTTTGCATGTTCTCAATTAAATGTGGCCTTTAGCTGCTATTGATTAATATGAAAGTTTCACTTCCATGTTTCTGATTTTAAATCAGTTATTTGGTGTTCCAAAACTATATTTATAAACCATCAGTCAAACTAACATGTTTTAACATAAGCTGTGAATTGAAACCCACAATGTGAAGTGGCAGCACAGCTTTAGTAGCGCAGAATGCGACCCCTGTGATCTCCTTCCTGTGCTTACTTTGCTGTTTGTAAGTTAGTGAAAGACTCAGTCATCGTCACTCAGCACTAATTGCAGAAATTGCAAAGTGACAAATATTATTTTTGTGACAGTTTTTCTGATGATTTATTGAACACAATATGGTTTTGCCCAACCCAATGCTTGGGTTTCTCTGGGTACTCTGGTTTTCCTCCCACAAACCAAAAGCGTGTTTAAAAAAGAGAGGAAATATCATTTACTCAGTGTACAATGTGGTGTCAGAAAGTCTTTGTGTGACTTTAATGAACCGTCTCAGTGTTTTATCTATCAGACAAAACACAAAGTGATGAAAATGTCCTTTTTCTGAGAACCCATCATCTTCAACCAGATCAAATCTGATAACTCTTCAGACTTTTGAGGAATTTTCCACCTTGCCACTTCTCCCTTTGCACAGAATGTTATCAATTTCACTCAGTGACCTCACCCAGGTCATCCAGAGTGTACTGTATTCTTGTGATAAGACCTGTGTATACTTGGATCCTTTATGACTGTGTGTGTGTGTGTGTGTTTTCAGCTCAGTGCCAACGTGCTGATATTTATGTGCACTAACATGATCGGGATCTGCACCCACTACCCTGCTGAGGTCTCTCAGAGACAAGCCTTTCAGGAGACGAGAGGATACATTCAGGCCAGACTGCACCTGAAGAGGGAAAACCAACAGCAGGTAGACTCACACACAAATGCACCTGCACACACGCACACACATGTGGAGGCACCTGTAAGTTCAAACAAAATAAGGCAGGAAGGCAGCCCTTCCCACATCCTGCAGGAAAATGCACCACAAATGCAAATGAGCAACAAATGGGTGTCTCCGTTTCATGGTCCAATTTGTTTGTCTCAGTTTTCGAGGTCAACAATATGCTCAGGAGTGCTGCACGCTTCTCCACTTTTTTCTGTTTGACTAACACGTTCCCACGCAGAGGCTGGCGAGGCACGAGTGACTCACTCAGCGTTCTCTCTGTGAGAAATGGTGAACAATGATCGGACTTTCTCTCTCCTGTCGTACTTCTTTTAATGCCTCTCTCTCTGTCACCTTCTCTGCCTCTCAGGAGCGCTTACTCCTATCAGTACTGCCAAAGCATGTTGCCATTGAGATGAAGGCTGATATCAATGCCAAGAAGGAAGATATGATGTTTCACAAGATCTACATCCAAAAACACGATAACGTGAGGTAAGCCTAGACAGAAACACATTCAGCTCAGTCATGATGATGTCGCAGGAATAAAACACAGAGCCTAGACTTAACTCTGATTTGACTAATGTGCTTGTTACTACGATAATTTTCATCACGTTGGATAAAAACTTGAGCCCACTGTTTTACTTTATGTTGCAAATTCCACCCCTTCTCCTGAGTTGGAGGAACTAAGAGATGATTGAAGTATATTTTGCTGAGACGTTTGCAGAGTTGAGGAGAATAAAATGAGGCTGCAAGCCGAACTCTTCTATCACAGATGTCCCAAATAGGTTCCGTCCATTCACCTAATGCTATAATCTGTTGCATCACCGCTGCTTTGCCCAAGTGTAAACTTATAGGAGCGATCCATTATCTGACTGGAACACAAGATTAAAACCTGCTGTCTTTGGCACAAACTGATGCTCGGGTTGTTTTGTAAGAGCAAAACTCCCTGACTACAAATAAATCAAAGTTGTGTAATTTTAGAAGTGTCTTTTTGTTCAGAAAATTTGTATTTAAGTCTACTACGATCAGTAAGAAATGAGATTTATGCCACTTTTTTTTACTTTGAATTGTAATCTTTTAGTATTTAACCTCTTATGCCCCATGCCTCTTTTACTGGTGGCTGAAATAAACTTTATTGCTAACTTAATTGCTTTTCTACAATTGGGTTAATGGTTCCCATAAGTTTTTTATAGCCTTTTTTATAAGATAAGATAAGATAAGATAAGGCCTTTATTGTCATCGTACAGAGCACAATGAAATTACATTTCAGAACACCCATTAAGAAGAAGACAGAACATAACAAACAGGAGAACAGCCGCTGACCCCTGTACAGAAGAAGGATCATCTTTATGAAGACATCATGAGGAGGCGCTACCCTTAAAAGAAAAACTAAAAACCACACAAGGAAAGATGAGGAAAAACAATGATACTTTTAAAAGGTTTATTTGCTGTATAATGAAATTAATTACATTTTGGCATGTTATTTCAAGCACAAACTTCAAGAAACCCCCTGACCTTCACACTGCTGGGTTAAAATCTTCAACAGTTTCTTGATTCTTCAACGCAAGTTTAATATTTACTTCAGCTGCCACTAATGGATTAAAGCTGTTGTTATGAATATTATTAGTGATTAATACACGTAAATCTAAAATTAAAACAATCACATTCTTTGAAAGAATGCACACTATCTTCCTTTCATTTGAAAATAATAACAAATATCTTGTTTGATTTTTTTAGTTCTCAAAATATGAGTTGGTGATTTCGGCCACCAACACACCGAATTTTAGCCCAATATCTGTAAAACTGACTTGTTTTTGTTAAGGTTGATTAGCTGTAGCCACCATTTCAAATGAGGTTGACTCCCAAACATTAATCAGTTTTAGATGTTCATCCAGTGATTGCCTTTGAAAAATTTGATTAAATCTGTTCACTGGTTTATGAAATATGAGATAGACAGACAAACAAACACACACACAGGCATTTACACAATTGCCTGCATTTCATTCTGACAGGCGATAAAAATCGGGTGCAAGTTAATTCCTAATCACCATATAATTATAGGGTAGTACTCTCATAAACTGCCCTTTATATTTGATTATCTAAAGTAACTATGGTGTTTCCTTTTTATCTGCACTGACATTTGCTCGGATTGTTTTATCAACCTGCAGAAAATGATCATTTTAAATCGTTTTAATTTTATCTCATCCTGTTCAGTTCAGGTACGCACATTATGTTTTCTGTGGATCAGTTTCAAGTTGTTTTTTTTCTTTTCCAAGAGTGTCAAAATCATACTCCCTCCCTCCTCTGCCTCTAACTAACATTATTGTTTGTGTTGGTACGGTTTAGGCATGAGGCATGCAAGTAAAAGTTTTTTTTAAGTAGACTATGAAATCTATATAATAATAAGTAAGGCAAAACAAATAAATGAATGAATCTGTTTTGGAGATCTAGATCTCCCTTTGGCCCCTTAGGGATCCACAGCGCCATCTGTCACCTTCAGCTGGAACCTTTGTTTTTGTTTTGATGCTTGTGATTCATTCGTATGAAAAGTTAGAAAGGAAAGGCATGCAGACAGGCATATGAGGGTGGGGGAGAGGAGGAGGGGGACGGGGAGGGGAGTGCCGATCTCAGAGGGAAGGGCTGGATCCGGTGACCTACATCAGCCTGGATGATGAGAGTCAGGACTAAATGAATGTCTGCGTCCCCTCCTAGTGTCCCTGCTGCTGGGAGGGAGCGCCACGCTTACTCGCTCTGTACTTTTATCAACTGATCTAACTGTTATTTATTTCCCCCAACCCACAGCATACTGTTTGCCGACATCGAAGGCTTCACCAGCCTGGCGTCCCAGTGCACGGCGCAGGAGCTGGTCATGACTCTGAACGAGCTGTTCGCCCGTTTTGACAAGCTGGCCTGGGTAAGACACCTGTTAACACCTGCAGGTCTCCGAATGCCTCTTATGCAACTGCAGGCTGTAGACTCAGTGGGTGTTGGGTTAGGTTGTGTAACACACTAATTACAGACTGATTGGTTATCTAAATCATGCATCTACTTGACATTAGCAAGCTGTGTGCGTTTGCTGTAATTATTATTGTTGTTGATGTGTGTTTGTCTTCGCTGTGCAGGAGAACCACTGCCTGCGCATCAAAATCCTCGGGGACTGTTACTACTGTGTCTCAGGGCTGCCCGAACCCCGGGCCGATCACGCCCACTGCTGCGTAGAGATGGGGGTGGACATGATTGAGACCATCTCGTGAGTGAATCGCACGCCGCCTTACTAAATCACACAGATCTGCCTCACAGATTACTGTAGAGATGCTGTAAAGCTGAGTGGGAGTTATTCTGACCAGTGTGTGTTTGTGTATTTGCAGGCTGGTAAGAGAAGTGACGGGTGTTAATGTGAACATGCGGGTGGGCATCCACAGTGGGCGGGTTCACTGCGGCGTTCTGGGCCTGCGCAAGTGGCAGTTCGACGTCTGGTCGAACGACGTGACGCTCGCCAACCAAATGGAAGCCGGGGGAAAAGCGGGGTGAGTACCTCCCCATTCCGCCTGCTACTCCATTAAAGTTTCCTCTGACAGGCGCCAACTTCTGTTTGTGTAGACGCATCCACATCACCAAAGCCACGCTGCAGTACCTCAACGGAGACTATGAAGTAGAGCCGGGATTTGGAGGGGAGCGGAACGCTTACCTGAAGGAGAACAACATTGAAACCTTCCTGGTGCTCGGCTGCACCCAGAAAAGGGTAGCTTGCACGGTCGAACGTGTTCCTGATTGTCTGCCTGACCCCCTCGAAAATGTCACATAAGCGCCAGATTTCACACAAACTGTAATAGCTTGTCACCTTGCTTAGAGAAGTTTGTTTGTGGTGTTTATTTTCCCCTTTCAGAAAGAAGAAAAAGCCATATTGGACAAGTTGCAGCGAGAACGCACCAATTCTGCAGAAGGACTGATGCCACGATGGGCGTCTGATAGAACATTCTCCAGAACAAAAGAGTCTAAAGTCTATAAAAAGATGGTGAGAAACACTTACAGTATGACTAAGTGCAGGGCATCTTCTACACTTTTATATTTGATTTCCTGTGCCATCCTCTCCACTATCTGAAATATATTCTAAATATAGTTTTATTTGGTTCAGCAGTTCCTAATAGACAATATTTGTCTTTCATGGCTCATAAAGTCACAGAGCTTGTGGAATCCAGTACACTTAATACACCTAAATTATAACCTTTTTTTTGTTAAAATATGAACACAGAGAAACAAAATCTTACAGTAATAATTTTCCACAGGTCAGTTACATGTTAATTTGGCACAGAGACGCTGTTATTGCATCTTGTGTTATAGAGGAGGATATATTTAATATCTTCTGTCAGGAGCTGAACTCATGGTTTGTGACTGGAAACACATATGAACAATGTTAGTTCCACCCTGTAGGTTGACAGGATTTATAAAAGCATTGAGCAATAGACCCAATATTAGTGTTGAGTTGAACTGTAGCCCTTATTTTGGTCTTGATGTTGCCATCTAAATTTAGACTGCGTTGGACTCATCTACATTTATAATCATTAAAATGCCATTTTTCTTCTGTGAGATTTCAACACTACTTTTCACATTCCACACTAATACCATCCTTATTTCTCAGTCATGCTTATTAAACATGCTCTTAGGAATTTTCATCCTCTCAGCCACAATTCTTTAGAGCCTGGTGTTATAACCACTGACAGAACTTGCTGGGAGAAGTGACCATATTTAGACTTATAAATGAAGCTAAAGTTTGATATTTAAAGTAAATATAAGTATTTTTTTCTCTACATCTAATATCTGCTTAACTGTATGATTAGTTTTAAATGATTTAGACTAAATTTAGTCAAATGCATGCTATTGTATTGCCAGAAAAATGTGTAGACTCACTATTTAATTTGAGTGGTTACACCTTAAAGCAGACATTGGCTTTACTTCTCAGACCTTTTTGAAAGGTTTAACATTTTTTATATATACTGTATGTGCAGATATAATATGACTTACTCAGATAAGCATATTTTAACAAGGAAACACACTAATGAGGAGGATGATAATAACAGAAAACATCCCTTCTCAGCAACGTTAGCATTGTTTTTGTACGTAGAATGTTATCGTGTTAAAAATGTGGCTCAGCCTGGTTTATTTCATTTTTCTCAGGGTCCCATATGTTCTAAAATCTTTCAATCTTTTTTGTTGTTTGGATCAGATTTTAACATCAACTTCAAACATGTTGTGCAGTGGTAGGACAGTCGTCTTGAGATCAAAAAGTCACAGGTTCGATTTCCCCCTCACGTTGTGGTGTCCTTGAGTATATCGTCTAATCCCTAACTGTTCCCTGGGTGCTTAAATAGCTGCTCCACTTGGGTGCATCTCATGTGTGATGGGGTAAATGAAGAGGAAATTTTTATTGTTTTTGTGGGATGATGACAACACATATCTCTTCATTTCAGTGATGTTATCAATCCTGACAGCACTGACTTATCTCTTCTTAAAGCTGAACTTATGGTAGAATATCTTTCAACTTTGTTTTATTTATTTATTTATTTATTTATTTATTTATTTATTTTGATAGCACAATTAGGATAGACATCATCAACAATTATGCATCAGTTCAAAACTAAACTAAACTAAAAAACTTAACACGACAATAATAACAATTTTCAAATATATAGATTATTACACAAAAAATGATAATAAAAAAGAAACAATAATGAATCAGATGGATGAAGAGGCAAATAAATAAATGAAATATATATATATATACTAATTAAAAACAACAAGACAAATCTAAAAATGCACAAGAGTATACATGAAATGCAAAAAGTAAAAAATAAAATAAACATATTTATCTGCTGTTTTCAAGTCTACAACAAATATTTGAGATACAAATACTTAGAAGGGCTAAAATAAATAAACCGTACATATTTGTGGCATCAGTTTATTATTGGATTGTCAGTAAGTTTGAGGTATTTGAGAAATTTATTCTAGGCATCATTAAATCATCATTTAATGAGATCATCAGACTGATTTTAGACAGCACTCTGTTTAAAATGAATCTGAGCAACAAACATGTCCACATGTCCTCAGAGTCTGCAACATTAGACAACCAGGGACAATGGAAATGTGAGGAGAGTCATTGATTTGTTTAGTTCAAACAGTCAGGAGTCACAGCAGGGCTCAGAGGGATTCCTGGTTCATCATGTTTAACCTGGTTGAGGCTGCAGCTGCAAGATATTTTCCTGATCCTTCATTTTTCCTTACTTTACCCCATTTCTCTCTCTCTCTCTCTCTCTCTCTCTCTCTCTCTCTCTCTCTCTCTCGCTTACCAAGCTTGAAGTCTCATTTCCTTTTATTTCCTGCATTCTTTCTCTTCTCTGCCTTCTCCTCTGTCCTTTCCATCTCAGAGGGTTTGAGCCCTGGGGGCAATCAGGGTGTAATTTGAAGCCTCCGAGCATTAATTAAAACATCAGTCTGGCTCACGGGGATTAACTGTGCAGATGTCTCAGACACTGTCTATTTTTCAGTTTTACTCTTAACGGCACAATAACATATTCCCCTTCTCTTTTTTCTCTCCTCTGACATGTTTTGGGATTTATGCTCTCTGTTTTTTTTGTTTTCTTCTCAGGGCATCGAAGCAGCATCCAGCAAAGAAAAGTGAGTATTTCAACCTGGGTTTTTGTTAATAGGGGCAGCTCGCTCTTGTTAGTAGAGGTTGTCTGGCAGACTGTCACTATAGATCTTTCACTTTGGAGCCTGCTGCTAATTTTATTTTGTCAAAGCCCACACAGCACTAATACCAGATTAGCCCTGCGTCTTCCTGCCTGTCATAACTTCCATCCTGCAGTTCCTGACCGAACTAAAAGTGACCTATTCCGTGTCTCTCATAGCCGCTGTGTTCAGGAGACTTCCAACCCAGAGGATGAAGTGGACGAGTTCCTCAAGCGGGCTATTGATGCGCGCAGCATCGACCAGCTGAGGAAGGATCACGTCAAGAAGTTTTGGCTCACCTTTCAGAAAAAAGACCTCGAGAAAAAGGTTCATGTTTGATGAAGGAGAAACGCTGCATAATTATGAAATTTTGGCTTTTTTTTATTAAGACTAACTGTGATGCTGTCTTTTTTAAAAAACTTTGTATTTCCCAGTATTCCAAAAAGGTTGACGATCGTTTGGGAGGATACGTGGCCTGCACTCTCTGTGTCTTCTTTTTCGTTTGTTTCGTTCAGATAATCATTTTCCCAAAGTAAGTGATGCGTCCAGAAAGTTGTCTCTCCGAGTTTGCACTGAATTACGGGGAGGAAATGTGTTTTTGATCCGTTTAGGAGGAGTTAACGAGGACTGTACATCCTAACAAGCCTTGTTTCTTCTCTTCCACAGAACACCACTTATGCTCGGTCTTTACATCAGCATCTTCATCATCCTCGCCAACATCCTTTTTATCTGTTCCATCTATTCCTGCATTAAAGTAAGGAACAAAGCCCTTCAGCACTTACATGGTTCCCTCTGGCAGATATTTCCAGATAAAGGTGCTTATTACATGTCTAGCATCACTCATAATGATCTTCTTGTTTTCTGTGCTGAAGCGCTTCCCGGCTGCCTTTCAGACTCTTACCAAGAAAATCATCCAGTCCCGATCAAACAGCACACTGGTGGGCGTCTTCACCATCCTCCTCCTCTTCATCTCTTCCTTTGCTAACATGGTAGGCAACAGAGATCTTTGTTTAGTGGTTTTGGAACATAGGAAGCAGTTGTTTCAAACTAACATGTTGTTTCAAGATGTTCCACGACATAAATTGTGAAAAACGAACCTTCTGTGTTATATTTTGTTTGTTCTTTCACATTTTTCTCCCTGCACATGTTGCTGATCCCCCTTTTTTTTAATTTGAAGAAATTCTGAACTATTTTGGCTTTAAAACCAGAACCGTTTCCCATGAGGGATTACAGGCATCTGTGTTTAATTTCATAAGATATCACTGTAGCCAGGAATTAAATCGGGCAGTAACTCTCCAAGGCTCAACCCCGGCACATATGCTTTGTTATCATGGTTAACCTAACTTATACAGATTTTTTTTCAGAGGATAAATATATAGAGCAAGTTTAACGGTGTGGAGCTTTCTGTCCTGGCATTACTTTTACTCAGACTTGCTGCTTTAGTTTCACATGAAAACATCATTTCTGCTCAAAATGCACCAAAGTTACAAGAAAAGAAATTTGTTCAAGCAGAAATTCTAATCCATAAAATTAGCTTACTGTAATAATAAAAAGTGAAGCTGGAGAGCCTAACTGGAAAACACAAATATTCCCTACATGTTGCAGGAAAATGTAAGTTAGAATGACACTGAATACCTGTCACTGTTTAGATCAGGCAGAGCTAACTTAAAGCTTTATTTGTCTTTTTAGTTAGAAACCTAGAATTTTAGTAGGGTTTATTACTAATTTCTTGCAGCGTACTGAGTTCTGTTGTTTTTCTTTTAAAATGGTTTGTTCCTCTGAACAAATTGTATTTAATGGGAGAAATGCCTGATTTGATTGTAAAGGTTGCAGACCCAGCTTTATTGCCAAAAACACCTTTTTTCACAGCAGATTCAGACACAAAAAGTGCATTTACAGAAAAGTTTTGTTCTCAACTTTCCTCACAGCCAGTTGTATTTAGAATGACTCTGACAAACAGTGCAGACCAAGCTATCTGTTTGTTTCCAGTTTATCAGATGATGTCAGTTGTTATTTTGGGCCACACATGTGATGCTCTTATTGGAACCCCCAAACCACGGAGCCTCCCCTCCTCACTAATCTGTAAACTGAGTGTGGAAGACAGAGCCCTGAAGAAAATATCTGTCTATTTTAATTGTCATGAATATTTTGTGTTTATCAACAGTTTTGTGTTTTTCTATGTGTGGCATAAAAAGTGCTTGATGCTAGTTCTCTTTAATAGTGTTTAGGGCGGCTACTTTATCAGATTTAAACAGCTAAATCAAAGGCCTATTCTTTGAAGGAATGTATGTATCAGTTTTGGTCAAACTTTGTAAATGGTGTACAGTCTTATGTATTATTGTGAGATTTAGTAAGATGTATTAGAACTCAGAGTACTTGTTGTGAAGGATGCTCAGCTGCAACCACATCACATTTTTACTGGATATCTGTAAAACTGACTGAGCGTTAGCCTTTTTGTTAGCTAAGTTTGGTTGGCTGAGCGGTGTTGACTTTGAAAGATAAATCAGCTTTTGATGTACATTCAGTGACTCTACATACAGATTTTTTTTTATTTCCTGACAGTTTACCTGCAGCAGAGAAAAACTGGAGAACTGTGTGACAAAAAACCTGAACAGCACAGCGACTCTTTGCCTGCTTCACAACCTGACTAAAACAGCCGAGGATGGTTTGACTCTGTGTTCTAGTCAGACTCGGCCGTGTCATTTCCCAGAGGTCGGTCCTCCGCTTGTTTGCATTTTTAATATTTCTGTTTGCCCAATGAAACATATGTTGCAACAAGAAAAAAACTGCATTTGATGTGAAAGTTGAACCGTAACTAAATCGTTCAAGTTAAAATAAGCATAAGGGACAAATATATCAGCAAAACAATAGCTTAAAACTGAAATCAGCAACACCATAACAAAAAGCTAAAACTGTTGCTAAAACATACAATTTGCAAAAATGTGTCTTAATGCCTTAAACACCAAAACAGTGGCTAAAATGTGCAAAACAGAAGCAAAATAGATTAAATACAAAATATTGCTAAGTTGAAGCAAACCAATAAATAGCAAAGAGCTATAATTAGCAAATTGCTAAAATAATTAAAACTGTAACTTAAAGCCTTAAATAACAAAACAGTGACTAAAATGAGCAAAATCGAAGCAAAAAAAGATGCTTAGTTGCAGCAAACAGCTATAATTAGCAAAAGGGTAAAATAATTAAAACTGTAGCTTAAAGCTAAAATCAGTGTAACTATAGCTAAAAGCTAATATCAGAAACACCATAACATAAAGCTGAAACTAGCAAACCTGCTACTGAAAGAGACAATTTGCAAAACTCAAGCTTATTGCCTTAAATACCAAAACAGTGACTAAAATTTGCAAAACAGAAGCAAAAAAATGTTACTTAGTTGTAGAAAACAAGCTGCTAACATTAGCAAAAATTGTTGTAAAAGATTACAGTGAGTAAGACAGTAGCTAAAAGCTTGAAGAACTTCCTTAGACAAACACTAAAATTCTAAGCACACTATTCCTGATTGAGTCAAACGTATCGACATATGAATGATTAAAACAGCACACAGTGTGCAGAAGTGGTTTGGAAGAAACTTTAAACCTAAAAACATTAGTGTGAACGCTGCATCAGCACTGACAGAATAATCACTGTAACCCTGTCTTTTCCTGGCTGCAGTATTTCAGCTACAGCGTACTGCTGACCCTGCTGGCCTGCTCCGTGTTCCTCCACATCAGCAGCATCGGGAAGCTGGCCCTGATGCTGCTCATCCAGCTCGTCTTCCTCGTGCTGGTGGAGTGGCCTCAGGTGGCCCTGTTTGACAACGCTGACCTGCTGGTCACTGCCAAAACGCTGTGAGTCCACTGCCAAGAACACAAACAGATTTACTCTTGTCCTACGCAAACTTAATACTTACGTTAGGTGTCTCTGTGCTGTGGTTTTAGGTAGGATACGGCCTACTTTTTCAAGGTTTAGAAAGTAAAAGACCTACTTATGAATGTTAAGTCCTATTTTTGAATATGTTCTCATTTTTTTCCTCAGGCAATTATCACCTGGTAATGATTCGCTGCAACAGTAAGTTGTATCTTGTGTTTTGTTCTACTTTATTTAAATGGTTCATGTGATTAGTAGGTTTGACTTTCTCTTGTCTTTATTCCAGACTTAGTTTCAATGAAACTGCAAAACAGTGGTAGGGAGCTTTCATTAGTCTTTTTATCCTGACATTTATTTGTTTACACCAAATAAATACACTGATTCATAACTCTTTGTCTTCTCAGCCTGGAGAATGTGACTAAAGTACCCCTAAAGGTCATGATTCCCGTAATCCTGATGGTTTTTGTTCTAGCTCTCTACTTGCATGGCCAGCAGGTGGAGTCTACTGCACGCCTGGATTTCCTCTGGAAGCTGCAGGTAAAAGGTTTAAAATATTATAAACAAACTAAATATCTTTTCCAACAGATGAACCATTGGGTAGATTTTAAGAAAATTTGCTCAAAGCATTAATTAGATGAACATCTGAAAATCTTTTGGAGTCAATCCGATTTAAGGGTTAGGGGGTTATAAAGTTGTGGGTAGTCTGTTTTGTTTTTATCACAAAAAGGCCTGTTTTTAAACCTTTGCCATTAACTAGTGGAGTAAACACAGTCTATGTCCGAATTCAGTGACTGCGTCCTTCAAAAGACATGGCCTACCTGATCTACATGGGCCGAGTTCTTTCTTTACCACACTGGCGCCGAAATAGGGGGGCCAGGGGGCCATTGGCCCCCCCCACTTCATGGCCCTGCCCATCAGCTGGTCCCACGTACATTTACAGGCTGCATCTAACACTGACAAGTTATGACTGATGTCTCTCTGTCTAGATACAGACAGAGACGCAGACAAAACTGACAGCATGAAGATCAGGACTAAATCGGTTTAAGTCACCAGATCCACATGGCTCAGTTTTGTCGCGCAGCGCTCAGCTGACGGTGCGCGCATGCTCGCAAGCTGGAGTTTATTAACTTGATGTTTATGTTGGTGAAGTATTCTCCAAAAGGCAGTACAGTTCATAACCTGTATAATGATGTATAATTGAGAACAAACTCTTGATAATAAGTTAATAAAGTATTTATATTAAATGGAGCGCGGGGCGCACAATCCATTTGGAGAAGCAGAGGATTTACGCATATGCGCCAGCTCTGGGTCGGGCTGATCATGAGCCTACCCAACACTTGAAAATAAAGTTTTGTCTCTGATCCCATCCGGGTCGAACAAATCAGCTTAAAAATAAAATAAGAATTTTGTGTTTGTGCCACATCTCTGGCCCAAACCTGTGCGCAACCATCCGATCTCCAGATCCACCCTGATGGGTTGTAGAGAGGACAAAAAAAACAGGAGACCATGGTCCTTTTACTTATCCGGGCCAAATACTCACCTATATTTGGCCCAGAGCAGAACACTTTTGCTGTCAGGGTTGACAAAAAATGACGCAGAGTTGTCATTATTGTTGCTGTCCAAAGTAGCTGGAGTTTGTTGCTGCGCTGCGATGACAGGTCGCTTTGGAGAAAATGCAACCAAATGAGGAAATGTGTTATTTTCCTCATTTTTCCCCTCAAAATAAAGTTTGCTGTTAACTACATTACTTAAAACGTTTGCTTTACTCACCATGTTTTGCGTAAAAAGAATGCGTTCCAGCGCAAGTTTCTGACCCGCTGTTCCAAACTCCAGTGTAGAGATTATTTACGTGTTTAGTTTTTTCATGGTCATTTATAAGTTGGATTTACTATGGTCATCTTTCCTAATAAATGATTTAAATAACAAAACAATCACATGTGAAAACTTCATTAATTAATTGTTGTTTGATGATGAGTTAATACAGGTAAAGCTTGATGCATAATTAAACTGTTAATAAAAAAAAGTCTAATCATTTCTAATTAAGCTTAGTAGACCAAATCTATTTTTTATGAGAAAATACAACAAATGATTAACAAAAGTAGGCTAACATCACTCCTTTTCCTCAGAAAATGTGCTGCAAATTCTAACACTTGTGTCGATATTGATTCAGGAAATTATTGTCCGCTCCATTCATATTTATGCTCACATGCGGCTGCTGATAAACTGAAAAATATCTAAAAAACAAAACAAAACAAAAACATTTTATCCATCCATCCGGATCTCCCACCTAAAAAATGAATCCAGCGCCGCTTCTCTACCGCAAAGACCTCCCAATAATCTGAGTGACCTTTTTGTCTCCTCTAAGGCCACAGAGGAGAAGGAGGACATGGAGGAGCTGCAGGCGTACAACCGCCGTCTGTTGCACAACATCCTGCCCAAAGACGTCGCCGCCCACTTTCTAGCACAAGAGCGTCTCAATGATGAGTTGTACTATCAGTCGTGTGAGTGTGTCGCCGTCATGTTCGCCTCCATCAGCAACTTCTCAGAGTTTTATGTGGAGCTGGAGGCAAACAACGAAGGGGTGGAGTGTCTGAGGCTGCTCAATGAGATCATCGCAGACTTTGACGAGGTAAGATGTACGGTAACTAAGCAAGAGAGAAAACTGATAAGATAAGGTTTGTGAGATGGGAAGTGAAACCAGGAAAAATAAGTATTTTCTAAGAAAATGCAAAGTAAATACTGAGCGCTAAATGACTTGAAATTTGATGAAGCAGCTGAACCTGAGTTGTTGAACTGCTGAACTGAAGCTAAAATCAACAAAACCATAGCTTAAAGCTAAAACTTGCAGAACAAATGCTAAAGCAAGCAGAACAGTATCTAAAATTATCATAACTAGCTAAAAGCTAAAAGGAAGAAGAGTGGTAGTTAAAAACTTAAAGAAGTAAAACGGTAGCCAAAATACTGAAAAAGTTAATCAGTAGCTAAAAGCTTAAAATAGCAAAGTCAGCAAAACTTATTAAAATTTAGTGTAGCTAAATGTAAAATGAGAAAAACTGTAGTAACTCAAAAAGTCAGAAAGGTTAGCTCAAAGTAGCAAAGAAGTGGCTAAAAGCTAAAAATAGCAGAAGGGTAGCTAATAGTAGCACACTGGTAGCTAAAAGCTATAAGTAGCATAAGAAGATGAAAATATAAATATAAACCAATGTTTTTGAAAGAATTCAAGAGATGCTGATATATATTTTTTATTTTAATTAAAATATTTTGGAAACAATTCCAGAAACAAATTACACCCCACACTATTACTTATCAAGCTGAGCATTTTGGTATAGAAATGGTTAAAAGGGCAGAAAATATGCAGAAGGGATTTGCTTGAAGAAATAAATGTAAAGAGTACAACAGTGTGACTTTGTGGGATGTTCTTACACTTGCTCTCGTTTGCTCTCCTTGTGCGCGGCTGATTGCACGTCTCTAGATCATTAGTGAAGACAGGTTCCGTCAGCTGGAGAAAATCAAAACCATCGGCTCCACCTATATGGCAGCTTCTGGCCTCAACGACTCCACCTACGACAGAGAAGGCCGGTCGCACATCCTGGCTCTGGCAGACTACGCCATGAGGCTCAGGGAGCAGATGAAATACATCAACGAACATTCCTTCAACAACTTCCAGATGAAGATAGGTAAGCCTGGAAGATGGAGGAAACTGTTTTGGACACTTTATCTGATAATTCTTCTCTGAACAGTCTTTGTTGGGTTAGCTTTGGGAAAATTAGACTAATGTTCTTTTTTTAGAGACAGGGTTGTTGTTTTCTTTAAATGGCTGAAGCCTCACAGCTACACTGTTTGTTGTCAGGATTGAACATGGGGCCTGTTGTAGCCGGGGTGATTGGAGCCAGGAAACCACAATACGACATCTGGGGAAATACAGTCAATGTGGCCAGTCGAATGGACAGCACCGGGGTACCAGACTACATTCAGGTATCTTGATTCTGCCTACCATCGAAGGGGGTTACAGTTTTTTTTTCCATTGTCAATGTGTATGTGATCATTTGTCTGCACTTTTAGGGAAATACCTCATTAACAAGTGGACATATTCATTGGATGTACTTATAATAATTAATAAATGTACTTATAATAATAATAAATAGAATTACTTTTGGAGTAAACACCATTTAAAATGGCCGCTTCAGCTGAGTGACCTTCACAAACACATATAGTTCAGCCAGTTTGTGGCTAAGCATTACACATATGAGCACAACACATTGCACAACATTTTTGCCCTAAATGTTTAACATTAGCCGTTGATTAACAGTTATTGTCAACAACGACCGAAGGGAATAGAGATGTTCATGAAACCTAAATTTAGAACCAGTTTGAAAGAACGATGCACCTCAATCCAAGGAGTGAGATTGTGGAATAATTTAGAAGATATTGTTAAAAGTACCACATCAATGTGCATGTTTAAAAGGATGATAAAGACTAGACTGTTATAAAAATATGATATGGTTTAATATGTAGTTATTTAATTTGTGGTTCTTTAAAGATTCAATGTTTTGTTTTGTTAACTGAAAATTATTATAGTTTGAATTTATACTTAAGAAAAAAGGGACAGATATTATAAGATTTTTTTCTTCTCTCTGCCACCTTTCATTTCATTATATTGTGTTTTCTTTTTTTATTGTACATATAAATATTTTTATTGTACAGATATTTGTTTTGTTTTGTTTATGAAATGAATAAAGTTTTCTAATCTAATCTAATCTAACCCCAGCCCAGACAGGTTTCCTCAAAAGTCATCAGAGTTTTTGCTTTAAGTTTCACAGTTGATAAAATACCCGTTGAACCATTTAAACATCTTTTCTGCAGAGGTCAAACTCCCTGTGAGGACCAGACGTCCTGTTCTCTTCCAGAAATTGTGCTTTAAATGTATTTTGGGTGTAGACCGAAATTTAAATTTCCTCCAGAGGCCATGCATCCACCACAACATGATCATCATTTGATTCATAAACATTTAGCAGATGTTCTAAAATCTGAGTTTACCACAATGCAAGCTGAAGGGATTTATAAAATATTAGGAAGAACAATGCTGCCATCTATAGTAGACTTAGTGTTACTGCAAATTAAAATACCATCATATTCAGAACGAAGTGATTCATTATTACTTTTTTGTTAAAGTCCTGTAAACATATGTACCTTTGAAGTCTGTTAAAGATTAATGATTTTTCCCCAAATTTAGTATTTTCAAAATAAAATACAGATTTGAGGTTCTGTGTAGTGTAATTTGATTTTAGTTTTATTTTTTATTTTTTTCTGTTTTCTTTGACTATGTGGCATATTACGACACTACAGACTGATGCATTTTTAAAAAATATATTTATTATAGAAGACTTAAACTTTTTATTAAAACCATAAACTTATTGGAACAATGTTTTAAATAACAGAAGAACATTATTTTTTGTGAAGTCTTGTTTTTTGCTCGTTTTATGTTGATTACCTTTAGAAACCATACAAATGTTTGCACTTACTTGATTCAGTTGAGTGGAACCAGTTGAAATAATTTTTATTTATATCCACTATATTTCTTTTTTGAGTGTTTAAAATTACCCATTTGAAGAAAAACTGATTTTAAAATTATCTAAAATGGAGAGAAAATATATACAATCCTGTGGAGTTTTTATAACTGTATTTATGTCTGAATTTGACCCTATTGAACTGAAACTAATTAGACTGAATACTTGGATTTTAAATAAACTGTGTTTTCTTTAGTGTTTATTGCCTTTCATCAGGTCCCTCCTTTTTAAAACATTTTGTTATTATAGTAAAAATCTGTGGTATTGCTTTAGGGAGATTGTTGAGAGTGAAACTGGTTCTGAGACTGAAGTTGTTAAATTAGGTTAAATCTCCTAATCTTTGTGTCCAATGTCCAATCCAAGGTGACCACAGACCTGTACCACGTGTTGGCCAACAACGGATACCAGCTGGACTGTCGCGGCCTCGTCAAGGTGAAGGGGAAGGGGGAGATGACCACCTACTTCCTCACCAGCGGCCCCCCGGGTAGTTAACGACGCGTCGACCGACCGGAGGAGGCACTCCCCCTGCGTTGATGAGTGCTCAGCTTGACGATGAGCACGGCTCAGACACAGCGGGGACGGGGGACGAGGCTGACAGAGACGGGTCCACGCGCTGAGCCTCTCTCAGATGCACACACGTAGGGCGTTGATCGCGTCCCGAGGCTTTATCTCGAGCCGTCCAAGAGATCACGAAGCCCTGTTGCCTTAGGATGGAAGTGGCTATGCTTGTGTTAAAGAGCAATACTACAAGTATTTCATCTGGAGCCTTTATTTATTTTTGTGACAAAAATAACTGTCTTTTTTTGGGGGGAAAAAATGTATGCAAGGAAACGTGAAGAAGAATAACCAAAGAACAAACAACTGATTTGGATCACACTGATAATTCTGCTTAAGAGTACAACAAACTCAGCTCTAATATTCCTTTTTGGAGAGCAAAGGCCACGGTAACGTCTTGTCATTGACAGGGTTGAACTCCTCATTTTGTTGTTGATTAAGAAGAACGCACAGATATGCAGACTGAAAACACAATAACCTTGGTTTGGACTTTTGTGTTTCTTATCAGGGCCTTTTTTTTTTTCTTTGTTCTTTCCAGTCCGATCATCCACAAGACTGTTTGTAGTTTGGTCAAATGTATGACCGAACACTCGTTCTCTGCCATGTATTTAGAGTTTGAGCAAAAAAAAAAAAAAAAAATCAAGAAGTGCAAAATGAAGAAGGAAGAGTTGTGTTCAAACTTCATAACAGAGATTGTAAACTCGTTATAAAGCATTTTACGTGTGAGTGTGTGAGCTCTGTACGTATGTGTGTGTTTGGGCACATGTTAGTGAATGCTGATCTGTAAAGGGGCCTACCGAAACTTTTCACTGTGAGATTTTTTATGATCTGCTTTCTTGCCAAACGTTTTGCTGCGAAGGCACGTTTTATTCGTCATAGCTGTGTGTCCATTCCTAAAAATTTTTGAGTCAGAATGATGTTTTTAAGAAGATTATGTCCCTTTATGCGCCTTTGCCCGACTGTGATTAATGACTGACTTCATTCCAAATGAAACAGAAGCTGCGTTTTGGAGGAGATTTTGTTTCGAAGTGAACGACTCTGAAGATGAAGTGCGCAGACTCTCCATATGCTATTTGCCTTTGATAATAATATTCAGCACCAACGTCAGCGTACTTCATGGGCCAATATTCACAACATTATCAGTATTTGACTCCAGTTTGTAGAAGAACACGAGAAACCTGTTTGAAGCTACGATTAAATGAATGTATGCAATAATTAAGATTTTTGTTCACACTACTGAAAGAAGCTTTTAGGTCATACACTTTGTACTATTCATCTGCTAAAGGAATAGTTCCAGGCTCTGAAATGCTGATCAGATAATCATATTTTCGTTGTTTGTCCTTTTACAGAGGAAAAAGCCAAGTAAACACATTTGCAATCAACGTTTAAAACAACAGGTGCAATGATTGATTTACTTATATTCTCTTATTAAAATAAATCAATAAATGGCTCTTTTTTTTGCACTGCTGTGTTTGATTTCCATTCATTTAAACACAAAAAGGAAAATCTATAAAAAAAAAAACACTTTCCTCGTCTTGAATTGGCTTTCATGCTCCCTCATGTCAATCTGCAGCCTGCAATCAAGATTGTGTCGTGTAACAGCAACCTGAGAGCTGCACCCGTCTACAGTTCTCAGTCTACAGTTTCAAGCGGGTGGTACAGGAGAGTATTTAATTGCTTATTCATGAATAATACATTTCTGATGAGGTTATTGCTATGTTCACTTACAGCACTCCATGGTGATCATTAATTAAGTGAGATAAATTCCTCCCTAATCCCTGATGAAAAATGGACTAATGTTACTCTAATAGATACACGACACAGGGACATGAGCTGCATTATATTCACAGGTGTTTTAGCTGCTCCTATGCTGTACTGTATCCGATAACAGGACGTTAAACTTAATACATCAGGAAATATAATAGTTTATTGAAATATAGGTTTTATGGCACAGATAACTAATTTAATAAAGTTGAAATATTAATATCAAGTAAGGACTTTAAGCTATCTTTTAATAATTAATAAAGAATATTTCAGGTGTTTATTTTTCAAGCAGCTTAGCTTTAAGAACAGACTGGAGTTGACACATCAAAAACTTATACGCTCAAGAAAAGTTTGTGAAATTAATCAGTTTATTTACAATACTGAGCAAAACTCTTTTTAGTTTGCTTCCTCGCAGTCAGATTTTCCTGTAAGATTGTAAAAATGATTTTGAATTATTTTCTTCAAGCATTTGAGAAACATTTTTCTTTTCTTTGAATTTTGCTTTTTCACCCCTTCTCCAATACCTGTCATTTTTTAGGGGAATGATTCTTTTTTTTTTTCTTTGTTTAAGCCAATTAACTCTGATCTGAAAATCATTCAGGCAAACAGCTTCTAAACTGCAGGGATAATGTAGTGGTTTGAGCATCTTCCAGTGGGGGAGTTAGGCTCTGATCCCCACCATGCTGAAGTGGACGGTAACCCCCCCCCCCCCCCTCCATTGGTCTCAATATCCTCATTGGTTTATGAGTGAAAACATACATGTGTTATTTATATAGAGTGATGTATATGTGAAAACAGAGGTTTATAGTAACTAAGTACATTTACTTTGTTACAGTACTTAAGTCATTTTTTTGAGGATTTGTAATTTTACC
>JARVGW010000047.1:14168186-14198408 GCA_031762495.1 Anablepsoides rubrolineatus | reverse complement strand
AAGGAGTTGTTTATGTGCTCTAAAAAAAGTGTTGAATTTACTCAACTAAATCATATCAACTATTTCCACTAAACCTATAGAGTAAATATGAGGTGATATATTTTATTTTAAAGAAATTGACCAATTTAATCACTTTGGTTTTGTGGAGCCAGTTTGGTTCTGTAAATTTAACAGTTTATTCGTTAGAGAGCATGGAAAAATACTTTTACTTTTACTTTCAGTTTTTGTGAACAGTTTTATGACTTTAACTTAAGTAGTTTTCTCATCAGTGACGTTTATTTTTACCAGTCATTTTCTGTTAAGGTATTTTTACGTTTACTTAGTTATTTATTTCAAGTACTTTATAGACCTCTGTGTGAAAATAGGTGAATGACAATTGTGATCACGCTGCAGAACTTCAGTAAGTTTAAAAATGTATTGTTCAGGTGCATGATTTTCTGAAAATTTCAGAAATTCAATTTAATTTAATCTTAGGGGACTCTGTTATCAGCAGTTTGTCATAAAAACATAAACGGCTCATATTATTTTAATTTAATCTTTGAAAAATACCAAATTTAATACAAAAATAGTATTTTAGCCTGAGCAAGTTGATTCCCAAAAAGCTCAAAACTACAGTGGAAGTGTGATGATGTGCATTGCAGGATTTTTTTCTTTCATAGGTGGTCCATTTCTTGTCCACTTTCCTTCTTTTTGAGCACACACTATGGTATTAAACTCTGGTACAAGGGCTCAACATATAATAAGTATATAAAAAAACTGCAAACTTTTAAAGAAATTGTTCTAAAAGATGCTCCTTGGAAGTAGCCTATAAATAAGTCATAAATGGTTTAAAACGTTTGCACAGAGCTAAAAAAAAAAAAAAAAAGAAACTCAACACATAAATGTAAAAATACATTTTAAAAAAGGCAACTTTCTTGCTCAAGAAATCCAACTTCTGTGAAGTTTTGTCTCCTAAAACCTGTTTTTCTTCGCTGCCTCTCTCTGATTGGCTGCTTATGTGATGAAGAGTTCAGGTCGCATGCGACGACCAGCAGGGGACTCACTTTAACTAAACATAAATCTAGTTTTTAATGGCACCTGTTGTTCAGTTACGGTCTACTGCTGCTTCCAGCGGGAGAACGAGCAGAACCGAACCGCGGGCCGGTTTTGGCGGGACAGAAGGAGGACAAGAGGACAAGAGGTGTCGCGTGACAACAGCATCCTTTTAATGTAAGTGTTTCTGTAACTTTTCACCCCCCATTATCATCGACTTCCGGAGATTTGTACTAAACGTCAGGTTAAGTTGTTCTCTCAGCTAAAGGAAAACAAAAAAAAAAACAAAACGAGTGATGTGTCGTTACGTTGGCACCTAACTCTTCCTCTTTCATTTTCTGGGGTATTGCTAAATTTCTGATTTTTTTTTTTTTTTTGTCTCAGCTGCGGAAACTTATCATCACCTCTCTTTACCCATGTTTATATTTAGTAAAAATTATTATTTTGATCTTGCTATTTCCTGGAAACTAACATGAGCACTTACACAGATATGATTATAATGAATTGAAATGTCCCTCTGTACATGTGCCTTTACTCTGTTTGAATGTGTGGTGACTGAAGAGACAACACAATGTAAGCATTTATTTATTTACTTACTCAATAGGACTCAGTCATGTGCCAGCTGTCTTGAGGATGAAGTAAATTAATTATGACCCAAGAAAAGAGTGAGTCTTATGAAGGGTGAGGAGAGTCCTGCTTGCAGTAAGATCCTGTTTCACGCTGCAGGAAACAGTCTCTCATTGTGTCAGGGCCAGGTGGAGTTATGTCACACTCCACGTAGCAAGACTCCAGTTCCTGTTGCATTTGACAAATGATCATTGTGATGATGTGTGTGTTTGGGGGAGAAGAAGAAAAAGCTGCCAGCGTGTCGCTCACTGACTGGTGTGCTGGAGCTGCAGGGTTCACCTGCAGGCAGAGTCAAAGCTCACCTGTCGCCACGTGGGCCCTGGTGGACTGTGGCCAGGAGCAGGTGAATTCAGGTGTTTGCAGAAAGGCGCGGCGTGTTTGTTCACTCTCGCCACCTTCCCTTGCTCTCTCTCCACTCGCCCCTCCTGTGGGACTGTCTCCTAAAGAGACGGAGCAGCAGGAGGAGGTGGAGGAGCAGGGTTGGCTGGATCGGCAGCTGCTATGACACTTGGAGAGACGCACAAACCGGTTTGAGGCATTTTTTTTCTTCTTCTTCTTATCCTCCTGCCTGTCACCTTTTGTTTCATTCAGGAATCACTTTGTGAATGTGTAGCAAGACAAAGCAACTGACAGGAAAGTGTGTTTTGGATTTGCTCTTTTTTTTTTTAAACAAGACTACTGTCAGCTCATACATCCAGCTGGGGTCAAACTCAAGAGACGTTTCCCGCTTTTTTTTCTGTTTTACAGCCTTAAAGTCATCACCCTTCTTCAAATATGCGGTTTTTACGTCGCCGGATGTCTCCTCTGAAACTGGTTCTCCTTGGCGGCACGCTTTTCATGGTGATCCTGGTGGTTCTTCAAAGGGACGTGAGCTCCTCATCCGCCGGGGACCCCTGGCTACAGGACCTAGTCCACAAAAGGGACAAGATGATGATCATGGTCCGAGACGCCGTGAACAACATCGGCTTCCAGATCGGCGCTCCGCAGCCTCCACCGGTTCAGGAGCAGCCCACGCAGGACCCCAAATGCCCCGCAGGATTTTACACTCAGACTGAGCTCAAACCTCCCCTGGAGAGACCGCCTCAGGACCCGCACAGCTTCGGCGCCGACGGGAAGGCGTTCCAGAAAGATGGCCTGACCCCCGCGGAGGAGAAGGAGAAGGAGGAGGGCATGACCCGCCATTGCTTCAACCAGTTTGCCAGTGACCGCATCTCGCTCAGTCGCAGTCTGGGCGATGACACCAGGCCTCCGGAGTAAGTGCTTAAAACCAATCTTTAAAAGTAAAAACCAAACGCCGCTCTGCCGACAAGAATGTAGACGAGCAGACACGGCGAGATAAGAGTCTGTATCTCAGCTGGGGACGTGCTCACGCTGGTCAATCATTTACACTCTCAGTTTTCTTAAAGAGTCACTTTTAACTGAGTAACCTGATTGTAACCTGGACTTCATGGCAGTGCCAGTAGTCCCATTCACTGTAAGTGTTTGTCCAACATGATATCCCGACACCATGACACCAAGAGCAGAGACATATTTGCTTTACAGGGGTTTCGAGTGGCTTTGAAAACAAGCCGATGAGTGAGATTCCTGAAGTGTCACCATGCAAGTCAGACCTTGACTATCTATAAACAAGAGTCTCCTAAGCTTGGCTGTTTAAGACCCTGTGACTTTTCATTTGATCAGATCTCTCTCTCACTCTCGACTCTTTTATTCCTCTCTTGTTTGTGTTTGGTGTGGCGTGACTCGCCCAGGTGCGTTGACAGGAAGTTCCCTCGCTGCCCTCCCCTGCCCACCACCAGCGTTATCATCGTCTTCCACAACGAGGCCTGGTCCACGCTCCTCAGGACGGTCTACAGCGTCCTGCACTCCTCTCCCGCCGTCCTGCTGAAGGAGATCATCTTGGTTGACGACGCCAGCGCCGCAGGTGGATGCACTGAAAACAAAACAATCGAGGGGGGAAAAGTTAAAAACCCTTAAACGCTGTGTGACAACAGTGGAAATTATTGCCAGATAAAAGAGCAATGGGGAAAGGAGGAAACATGTCTCGCGCTAATATCATTGTTTTTTCTTGTAATCAGACAAAAAACACAAAAAATTAAAATATAACTAAAGCTTACTAGACAAAATCAGAAAAAAGCATTATTGCAGTAATTGTGACACCTGTTGCAGCCACATTTATTACCTTTTAAACTAAATTTCAACTGCAGCTTAAATTGTTTCAAGGGTAAAATCTTCAACATGTTTAAAGGCTGTATGTGTTTGCTTACAATCATAGTAGTAATTTTTAAATAAGAATAATAAGAATGATTCAAATTAGTTTTCAAATAATAATTTCCCTAACAATGGGGACTCCTTGTTTTTGTTCCATCTGTAAGAACAGAAAGTTATACTGTCTTCCACTGTGCATTAGGCTGTATGTAGCTCAGGTGTGTTTAGTCCACTCTGAATGAGGGATAAATGGCAACATAACAGGTTCTGTTATCTCTGGGTGACATGCAAATTCAAATATTCAGCTAACCCACAGAAGAGCCTTGGTAGCTGTAAAGCAACAGCAAATAGACCCAACAATACAAAAAGTGTCTTATTTACATCTGCATGGAAAATACTTCAGTATCAGACTTTTAGTACTTTTTAATTGTGGACCTTTTGTTTGTGTCCTTGGTGTTTAATCTTGATTGGGGCACGTTCTGTGCTGAAAGTTGTAAACATGATTAAGGATGATAAGTTGTCAGAAGCTCCAGTGAAACAGGGGAGTGATTAGTCAAAATAGGTTGTTAAAATAAACTGACTGTTGCTATAAATGACTCAGTAAGTACAAAGAATATGCTTCTACGAGAGGCCTTGAAGCTTGAAGGTTCCTGCGCACAATCCCATCTATTATAGTCAACATGGGAGACCCCACCAAGAGTGGTGCAGAATGACAGGACTAAGGAACTGTGGGACTTGCAGATCCAGTCAAACGGGTGATGGCTAACCAACCAGACACTGTGGTGGTGGACAAACTACAGAAGAAGACAGTGGGGGTAGATGTAATCCCAAGTGACTGTAAGATCAGGAAGAAGGAGCACAAGAAGCTTAAGAAATACCAAGGGCTGAAAGAGGAAAAAGAGACGTTCACTTTGTTAGTAGCCATCAGAGTGCTCGGTCCTGTGACCCCCCAAACTAGAAGAGCAGCTCCAATCATCCCAGAAACAACCTCAGAGATCTCAGCTAAGATTCTGTGCAGAACCCTCAAGCTCCAGAGCCTCTGGTAGAAGCTTAAAGTGAAGTAGTTGATGAAAAATAATGCAAGTTGGGTGTATATATAAATATAAAGAGTTTTTGTGAGGTTTACACACAGAGCAGCTATAATGACCATAAACTTTAAAAAGCATCAAAAGTCAACAAAGGCTCAAGTTCTGTGTAATTTATTAATACAAATGCCTTCAGGAGAAATTCAAGCCCCTGTTTGAGTTTTAATAAGACAACCCAGAGTTGTGTTTGCTTTGGATTTTAGCAGCTTACTCCCATAAGAGCAAATAGGTTTGGTTATTACAAACAGAAAGGACTTAAAGTGAGAGTGACGTGGCAGGAGACCACAGCAGAAGAGTTATCAGAATGACTGAGTTCGTGCATTAAACCAAAGTTTGCTGCAGGAAATTCAGATCTGCCACATTAAGAGCAGTGACTTGCACATAATGGATAAAAAGATAACTTTTAGGAATTGTCAACTGTGATGATCAGAACTGAGTTAAAACAAGGAACTACTTTTGTGTTGAGTTCATTACTTTGGTTTTTTAACTTCCTCATTTTTGACAGAAGCACGTTTGCAGTTAGAACACTGTTAAATAAAGAAATGCATGAGCTGTGATATATTGTTTGCAAATGAATGTTTAAGGGTTAAAAGCTGGGTTGGGTTTAAAACAAGCAGCACTTGTTTTTTGGCTTAGGTCATTTGAACATTTTACTGTGACTTTAGTGAGATTATTGATATTTCAATGTATTACTGGCATCCTGGTTTATTGTAGTTATGTTTGTTGAGCATGGACAGTTTGAGTGCTCTACATAGTAATAAGCAAAGCAAAAAGAACAAACATTCTTTTCTTTGTTAATTCTATAATTTCATTTCATTTATCCGTCTATTCAGTAAATCATTCAGTCATGTTAAGTCATTCTGACGTTTTGGCTGCATTGTCTTGAGTCATGGTGTGTAGGACGTTATGCCTTGTATTGTAGATTTTTAACAATGATAATTACAGATTGCACATAAAATATTAGTTAAAATCAATCTAACAATTCTAGTTATTTATAGCCTCCATAAACCAACTACTGTCGGTTCATCACTGGTTTTCTAGGTTTTAATAGAACTTGAGCTCATCAGGAAAAATGTCAGCAGTGTTTGTTTTTGTAGACTGATAATATGTTCAGTCAGTAGCAAATTAAATTAGGAATTTCCAAAAAAACAACTTAATAAAAGTCAACTTGAACAATAAGGAGTTAGAAATCTTTGTGCAGAAATAAAACATTAAAGGTTAAATAGTAGCGAATTATTAGCCCAATTTTAATTCCCCCTTAGTTAAATATAAAACTCAAACAGAATGACAGTTTAATGAAAATAAAACAAAGAAAAGTAGAAAAAAGTTCGGACTTTCCACTTCAGAGGTACTAGATAGATAATGTGAATTTAAAAATAAAGATCAGATTGTTTCAAATCTTGCAGAAAATTTGACCCAGTTCACTGTTTTTCAAAATCTTTGAGATCAAACGTGTAAAAACATCACAAAAAAAACATTATTTTTTCAAACAAGTCCCTTTATATATCATCATCTGTGTTCATAAATTGCCCTGATAGAAACCCTTACTGGATCAAAACATTTTGGATTCTGTTATATTCTTGTCATTTGGATCATTTTAAAGAGTTGAAACTCACAGCATGTGAAACATAACTAAACAGAATTGTAACATTTAAAATTAGCGAGAGAAGAGGTGGAAGGAATCAAACAATACTGCTGAACAAACAATCAAAAACACTGTGCAGTTTTTAGGGATGTGGTTAGTTGGGAGGACAGACAAGCTGCTGTCTGATTTGAAACAGTTTTTTTTTTAAACCTTTAATTAGGATATGCTATTTATATAACTAAAATATTCTATTTTACTTGAATATTGAAAGGTTCAAAAGTTTTTTTGTATTAATTTAAGTCAAAGACTGGATTAAAGTTAGTCATTTGTTTCACATTGTATTTTAAAAATGTCTTAAAACTATAAAAACACATTTTTATGAATATCATACCAGGTAATTACACACACTGGTACATGTGTCGCTGCTTTCCGTCATTCATTAATAACTCTTGTGGTTCATTAACTGAAATATTGCGTGTCTGTTATTCTTTACCATCAGCTGAATGCACATTTCCTCCTACTTCTCTTTTGAACTCCCAGAGCTTTGACTTCCTGTTGTGGCATTATGTACTCACATGCAGTTGATCTAATCACTCAGCCTGAAACCTATGAGAAATATCTGCCGTTCTTTGCGGTTCTTGGTGGGAAAGTGTGACCCAGTTTTACCAGCAGAGTTTCCTTCTTGCTGCTTTCCTCTGGCAGCGTTAAATGTTTGACTTTTTCTTCCTGTCGTCAATGAGAGGTTTCACCGATCCCGTAGTCTGCTGAACATGTGATCACGCTGAAGCCCTCTGTGACCCACTCCTGACGATGTTCTGTATCCGCAGAGCACCTCAAGAGTAAACTGGAGGAGTTCGTCCTGCAGCTGAAGATCGTCCGTGTGGTCAGGCAGCCGGAGAGAAAGGGTCTCATCACAGCCAGGCTGCTGGGGGCCAGTATAGCTCAGGGTGAAGTGCTCACCTTCCTCGATGCACACTGTAAGAAACAACAAACACACAAGCTGCTTCTGCATGTTGTTACAACTTGATTATAAAAAGATCTGTTAAATTCAATGTGTTTTCAAATGAAGGCTTGAAGCCTGAAAATGAAACCTTATGAAACAAATCTTTGTCTTTAATCTGAAAATCCAGGAAGTTCCTGATTTTAGTTGCACATTTATTTGTATAAGCAGCTTCTTTTTAGGCTTTATTGACACTTTACTTTTTTTAAAATCTGTTTTATTAAACTTAACTTAGACCTACTCCAGTAGTACTGATAATAATAGGTTTCATTACCGTATATGTGTGATTCAAGTTCAAAACATTGACCAAAGATTTTTGAAATAACACATTTCATGTTGGCTCACTTGTGATTGTTGCCTTCCACCAAAACGTTTTTGCACAAGTGTGTGTGTTTGTTAGTAAAATATCTTGTGAACCACTGGATGAATTTGAATAAATCTTGCAAAACGTACTCATTAAATAATAATAAATGTACATCTACTGATCAGCTTATGAGCCAACCTGATTCAAAACGGCAGCTACAGACATATTACTTTATTTATAGCAATTATTTCAAGTCACTTAATATTTATGTACTGGATGTTTAGAAATAAATACTCTTTTTTTATAAGCAGTTAGTGGGGGAGCTAAAGAGATTTTCTTAAAGACCATACTGTGTTGTCATAGTATGAAATCTTCTCCATGTTTAGGTGAGTGCTTCCACGGTTGGCTCGAGCCCCTCTTGGCCCGCATTGTTGAGGAGCCCACGGCCGTCGTCAGTCCAGAGATCACCACCATAGACCTTAATAACTTCCAGTTCCACAAACCCGTGCCCACCAACCGAGCTTACAACAGAGGGAACTTCGACTGGAGCCTAACGTTTGGCTGGGAGCCGATACCCGAGGAGGCAAAGAGGCTGCGCAAGGATGAAACCTACCCTGTAAAGTAAGACGGACCATGTTGTTTTCACTCCTAATGTTTTGAATCATTTAAAAGCCTAAAGCTTTTCTATCTGCCCCATGAAAATTTTAGAACGCCTACTTTTGCTGGTGGCCTTTTCGCGATCTCAAAGGTGTACTTTGAGCACATTGGGACGTACGACGACAAGATGGAGATCTGGGGTGGAGAAAACGTGGAGATGTCTTTCAGGGTCAGTTCACTTCTGCTCTCACCATTACTGATCACAAATACTAACTAGAGAAGTTGCATTTCCTGCTACTGTGAATGACTATTGCTGAAAACTTTAGCTGAAAGCTGCTGAAATTGAGCTGAAAATGTCTAATAGCAAAAGTATTATTGTAAATTAAACTTGAAGAGCTGAAAGAAGCAAAAAAAGTAGAAAATCTAGTAATTGGTAGAGATAAAGCAGAAAGAAATAGAATTTAGCTAATATAACAGCAAAACAGCTAAAATTAGCATAAAAAAATCTGAAGGTAGCAGCCAGATGGTGAAATGGTTGTAAAAAATTCAAAAGAAAAAAACTATAAAAACTAATAAAAAGTGATCATTTGTAGTAAAACAGCCAAAGTTTTGAGTAAAAGAGCTAAAACGTAGCTGGAAGTTCTTTAATTAGCATAAGGGAGCATAAGAAACACAACTAACAGCGACAACAAAATGTGTATTTAGCTTAAAAAGCTAACTTCAGCTAATAACAGCTAAAATTAAGCTAAATTTGTAGCAAATAGCTGAATATTGCAGAAAGCATTAAGGATAAATAGCATAAATAGAACAAAGTAAAAGAAAGAATTACAAAAAAGTAAAAGAAGAATAGCAGAAATAAGTAGAATTTTAGCTGAAACAGCAGAAAAAATGCTAAAATTAGCAAAGAAGTAGCTAAATTTAGCACAAGGAAGTTAAAAGAGCATAAGCAGAACAAATTGTGTAAGGTGCTGTAAAGATTTAGAAACTTTTCGAAGGATTTGAAGGATGTTGAAAGTAGCTCCATTTATTTTCAATGGCAAAAAAGTGACTAAAAAAGGGAAATAGCTAAAAAAGTATAAATAGCAGAAATACCAGAATGTCCTGAATGAGCTGAACGTTTTTGATATATAAATTGTTGAAATAGCATAAAAATTGTGGAACGAGAAAGTGGCCAATAAACTTACAGAAGAAAAAAATGATCTCAATATTGTGAATGCTGGGAGGCGTTCACACTGATAAGTTTAATTGGCAGTGAGTTCAAATGTTTGTTGCTCTTGTTATTTTAAGGTCTGGCAGTGCGGGGGTCAGCTAGAGATCATCCCGTGTTCTGTGGTGGGCCACGTTTTCCGTACCAAAAGCCCTCATACTTTCCCTAAAGGCACAGAGGTCATCACTCGCAACCAGGTGCGCCTGGCCGAAGTCTGGATGGATGATTATAAGACGATCTACTACCGTCGCAACAAAAACGCGGCAGTGATGGCCAGTGAGGTCTGTTTTCTTATCTTAAAACTCGATCTGCTGATGTATGTGTTCAGTCGGTGTATTAACTCCCATCCTTCCTCCCTTCATGGACGTAGAACAAGTTTGGAGACATTTCTGATCGTCTGAAACTGAGAGAGAGGCTTCACTGTAAGAACTTCACCTGGTACCTAAATAACATCTACCCAGAGATCTTCATGCCAGACTTAAAGCCGGAAAAATTTGGAGCAGTGAGTTCAGTTTGTGGACAGCGGTGATGCTGCACTCAGTATGTTCTGCATGATTAGGGTTTGTAACATGTTGTTTGTTTCCACCAGCTTAAAAACTCTGGATCCAACACCTGCCTGGATGTGGGAGAGAATAACCAGGGAGGCAAACCTCTTATCGTGTACGTGTGTCACAACATGGGAGGCAACCAGGTAAGATTCCTGATTGATCAGGGAGAAATGAAGAACTTCTACTTCTGCTTTGCTGGGTGCTCACCGGTTGGTCGTGTCTTTTAGTACTTTGAGTACACATCTCATAAAGAGCTACGACACAACATTGGAAAGCAGCTGTGTCTTCATGCGAACAACCAACCAGATGTGGTGAAGCTTGAGCTGTGCCAGCTGAAGGGCAAGGGTACGCTTTTATCTCCACAAGAAGAGTGGATCTTTACAGAGGTGAGGAACACTTGGGCCCTGACTTACTGCAAATGTTCAATATTAGGGTTGACTTCCCTTAACTGATGTCCAAAAGGATGACATCATCATGTTCTGTATGTCCTTAAACAGAATTTTATCATAAGTGTGTTGTAGAGAGCTACTTTAAAATCTGTTTGAAAATGAAAAAAACTCTTTTGTTTTGTTTGGGTACAATAAATAAATAAGAAGAAACTTTTGTTACTGTTACATACATGCCACTGATTACATCATAGGCAGAGCTTCTAATTTCTATTAAACAGTCCTGCAATAATCTTCACCTTTGGAACTTGGAAGATATTTTTTGCTTTGAGATAAGAGACTAACTCTACAATCTTGGGCTTGGCTCCTTTGAAATTCCAGATGAAACGTCTTCTAAATGCAAACATTAAACTCTAGCATTTATTGTTACAGGAAAAGTTTTCAACACAAATACTTTTGTTCAAATTGTAAACATCTGTAAAACTATTTTACTTGATATGAGACATATTTTTCTATTAAATGTTTGGAAACACAGTAAATGAGAAAATTTTAGCATTTCTTTTCGTCATTCTTCTGTTCAGGAAAATCTTTTAAAGAATCCAAGCAGCGGGCAGTGCTTGCAGCTGAAAGGCGATCGGGTTCATATGGACCACTGCAATCCTGCAGATCTCTACCAGCGCTGGACCTTCAGCTGATCTCCCAGTCTGCCCACTAGGTGACCTCTGGCACCTGGTGCCCTCCTCTTCCTCAGACTTTGGAGCTTCAGAGCCAAATCAACACTAATCCAAGAGGATCATGCTGCAGAACGTTGGGAATATGGTCAAAGGAATGACCAGTAAAGATGGGGGACAAAGTAAAGACATTAACACTTGTTTAAAAAAAAACTTGAGCCGGGTTGGTTTTAACTATTTTAAGTTTATTTATGAAGGAAACTCAGGAAGGTATTTTTCCAGTGGTTGGGAATCTTGAGACACTTTGGATTCAGGAGTGAAAGCTTGACAAAGGCTGTGCTACTGCCATTATCTTAACACACTTGTTTTACACTCCAGCTTGGAAAAAAATGACCATTAACAGGATTTTTTTTTATCTGGCAGTGGATGTTGAGTTTTGTCATGAGCAAGATATGTCTGTGTTTTTAAAGAAAACAATGTTTTTTCAAATAAAATAATCTTTATCTTTTGTAAGTGAATTTCAGTCATAATAGTAGAATTCATTCTTTTCACCCTAAATAGACATAAAAAAGTAACCCAAGTCAAAAAGAATAATTTTTTGCTGCATTGTTCTTCATACTGAAACAAAGATAAAAATCCTTTGGTGATTTGATGTTGCTACAAATAATAAATCCGGGTCTAAAGTCAGTGCAACATTACCGTCCTGGAAAGGCTTCCTGATGCAGATCAACTCTGATTTTACAGCTTACCCACCAATACAAATACCAGACAGATGTTTCATCTGTGTCCGAAAAACCAACCTGATATGTGAGTTTACAAGAATGACAGCATTGTCAAACCTGATCTAAAGGAACGTGCAGATTTTTCTCACACACCCAGCTTTTATAGAGCAGAGGTTATTACCTAAGGTATTGTCAAAGAGTTATTATTGGTTCTTTGGGGGTTTGCAACAATAGATGGCAGCACCGAGTCACTTCAGTTTCTGCAGGACATCCTGACAGTTGAAGTATCATCGTAATGTGTGCTGAAGCTGGTGGGGAGTTGAGTGGTCACTGTCAGGGGCAGAGCCAGGGAAGCATGTCGAGAAGATGAGCACGGAGACTTTGACTCGCCGGGAGGTTTTTGGACAGCTCAGGAGGGAGCTCTATGGAGAGGATCAGTCCAGTCACTCCAACACACACATATTCATCATCCTGGGAGCGTCTGTGAGTACATGTCTTACAACATCATGAAATAATGATGTTTTTTTATGTCTAAGCAAGCGTAAATGTCATGTTTTATGTAACTATTCTTTAGTTTTTGACCTTTGCTGCTTGGAAAAATAGCTTTAGAGTAGAGATAACCGTGCATTTCTTTACACTTTAACCACTTATCCAGAGTTTATCTGTTCTTTGGACTCTGCATTGATTCTGTCACACTCTTTTAAGCCTTTTGACTTTAACTGGGATTTGTTTTGCACTGTTTGCACAGGGAGATCTTGCTAAAAAGAAGATCTATCCAACTTTATGGTGAGTAAAAAAAAAACAAGTCATAGGTAACACATTAACTGAGCAGAGTTGCTTAAAGGTTGTTTGGTCACTTTGTGCTCTGAGAAGTTTGACCCTTGGTTAAAATGTTCTGCTTGATCGCTGTTCACTGACTGTCCGTTGTTTAGGTGGTTATTCAGAGATGCCTTGCTCCCAGATGATATACACATTGTGGGTTTTGCCCGGTCTAACCTGACTGTAGAGAGCATTAAGACGGCGTGTCTGCCTCACATGAAGGTAAAGGCTCCTTGGTGGTTCCAGTAAAGCTCAGATTGTTGGATAACTCTGACAGATTTCCCTATAGGTTACAGATGAGGACAGGACGAGTCTATCAGCTTTCTTCAGTAAAAACTCATATGTGAGTGGCCGGTATGATGATGGCAGCTCCTTTGAGCAACTCAACAGCCACCTGTCATCCCTGCCAGGAGGAGGAGCAAGCGATAACCGACTCTTCTACCTGGCACTGCCGCCCACCGTGTACCGCCACGTCAGCACAAACATCAGAAACCACTGCATGAGCCACAAGTTGGTGACTTTTCACAAACAAAAGATGGCACGTGTGTTGTTGGATCACAATTTTTTTGTCTAAATAGTTTCATTCATAACAGAGGGTGGAACAGGTTAATTGTGGAGAAGCCGTTTGGTCGGGACCTCCAGAGCTCGCAGGAACTGTCGGGACATCTGTCTTCTCTGTTCGCAGAGGACCAAATCTACCGGATGGATCACTACCTGGGCAAAGAGATGGTCCAGAACCTCATGGTGCTCAGGTGAAATGCAAAAACATGCATATTCTTTAATACGGAATTATACAGTGTGCGTAATGGTGTAAATGCAGTGTTTTCAATATATTAATTCATTACTTGTACGTAGGTTTGGAAATCGACTTTTTGGACCCATCTGGAACAGGAACAGTGTGGCCTGTGTGGTCATCACGTTTAAGGAACCTTTTGGCACTCAGGGCCGTGGAGGATACTTTAACGACTTCGGTATAATTCGGTGAGAGAAGTGGCAGGTTTTATTAATTTAGTTATTTTTACTCTGTAAACCAGCTCAGATTCAACTTCTGTCATTTTTAACGTAGAGATGTCATGCAGAACCATCTGCTCCAGCTGCTCTGTTTGGTTGCAATGGAAACACCTGCCTCCACCAGTCCAGACGATGTGCGGGATGAAAAGGTTAGTCCCAGGGACTGAAAGTGACGATGTTATTAATTCTGTACAATCTTATTGAAGTGTTTTGTTTTTGATGTTATAGGTGAAAGTACTGAAGTGTATAGCTCCCATTGCCAGGTCAGATGTAGTGCTAGGTCAGTATGTTGGAGACCCTGATGGGGAGGCCCACTTAAAGCAGGGTTACCTCGATGAGCCCTCTGTCCCCAAAGGCTCCTACACGCCAACATTTGCCACTGCTGTGCTTTATGTTCAGAATGAAAGATGGGATGGTGAGACTTGCAGCTTTCTTTTAAACCTCACTTCTTCTAAGTTTGAGTTTCGTCCCAGGTCCTGTAATCACTGCGTTTTCTTCCTTTAGGAGTTCCTTTCATTCTGCGCTGCGGTAAAGCTCTGAACGAGCGGAAAGCCGAGGTGCGTCTGCAGTTCACGGAGGTGCCGGGCAACATCTTTGAGGAATGCTGTCGACGCAACGAGTTGGTGGTGCGGGTGCAGCCAGATGAAGCCATTTACCTGAAAATGATGACCAAGAAGCCAGGGGTTCACTTCTGCCCAGAGGAGACTGAGCTGGACCTCACCTACAAGAGCAGATACAAGGTGCTCTAGTTATTCCTCGTTAGACATCCTGGTCCAACCTGTAATCAGAAAATATATATTGTTCACCGGTTCAATCCCCCGTTTCAGACGTTTTAGTCACTTCACTTCACCGTTTAGACACTTCACCCACATGGCCTGCTGAAGGTGGTTAGAGTGTTAGAGTGTTAGGTGATGCTGGTGCAGCTGTGGCTGCAGCTTACCACCATCAGTGTGTGAATGACTGAAGTGTAAAGTGCCTTGGGGTCCATGTGGACTTGATAAGGTGCTATAAGTTCAAGCCATTTATCATTTCACTATGTTTATATCATAAAATCTTTTGAGAAATCAGATAATGATACTAAACTATGCAATATGCTAGAAGCTACAAGCAAACAAAACATAGTTACATAAAACATTATATTGTTACATATAATAATACTAAACACTAAAATTGGACAAAATGGATCATCATAAAACGTATCTGATATCTGTCTTGTCCGATTCTTGGTTCTTAAATGGTACATATTATGCAAAATCTCCATTTTTACCCAGAGCTGGAGGGGTGTGGGATGTGAAGCGTCTTGTTTGGATTTAAAAAGACAGCCTCAAAATGAGTTGAGCTGAGACACACCTCAGAAAAGGAGTGAAAGACGGGCTTGTGGAGTTACAATAAAGAGGAATTCAGACTAAAGCATTGCTGTTCCATTTTATGTAGACCCCAACTGAATGATTTAAATATGAAAAATAAGTAATTAAAAGCATGATGTTTTTACTTTAATGGTGAAATAAGCTTATTTTTTAACAGTTATCATCTATTTATAGAATGTGAAGCTTCCAGACGCCTATGAAAGACTGATACTGGATGTCTTCTGTGGAAATCAAATGCACTTTGTCCGCAGGTTGGTTGCATCATTCACTGTTATTAGCTTAGAAAATGCTTTAATTTAATTTAATTTAATTTAATTTTTTGAAGGGGGGGGGGGGCATTAAGCTAATTTTTTTAGTTTTTTGCAGACTGAGTGGATGAAAATATTTTATATAAATGAGTTCTCATCTGAGATTTGTGTCCCAGTGATGAGCTGCGAGAAGCCTGGAGACTCTTCACACCTCTCCTTCACCAACTAGAGGGAGAAAATAGACCCCCTATTCCTTACAAACATGGAAGGTGGAGTGTTTTATAAAACAAAAATCGGAATCTAAAGCAAATTATCCCTTACAGAGGTTATTATTCTTTTTCTTGTGTCAGCAGTCGTGGTCCGAGTGAAGCAGACGATCTAATGAAGAAAGTGGGATTCCAGTATGAGGGAACCTACAAGTGGTCGAAGCCCGTGACAACTTGACACTCTTATGTGTCATTTATAAACTCATATTTACAAAAACCATCGTATGAAACGTTACAGTCAATAAAGTTTGCTGCACCAGTCTGATTTTGACCTAATCGGCAAGAGTTGATGTGGAAATAAAACAGCCTGATTTGGTACATTTATCACACATTTATCACACACCCAAAATCATAAGGCAAAAAAAGACTGTTGGCACATTTAATTTTTTTTCAACAAATATATATTATTCAAGTCAAATCAATTCAGTTTATTTATCTGGCGCCTAGTCACAACAAACATCTCAGGGAACTCAAAAAACAATAAATCTAAAGAAACCAGCAGATTGTGTTGAATCTTCACTTCGTCACAGTCTCCCATCCTCAGCAGCACATCGGTGACAGTGGGGGGGAAAAACTCCCCCTTAACAGGAAGAAACCTCCAGCAGAACCAGGCTCAGGACAGGCGGCCATCTGCCTCGACCGGCTGGTCCAGGTGAACAAGAAAACACATGTTGATAGATGTAACTAAAACAAATGAGTGACTAAAGACAACTGTAGAAGAAATGTGGTCAGTTTGTCCTCCAGCAGTCTAAGCCTATTGCAGCATAACCAAGGAATAACTCAGGAAACCTACTCCTATTGGTTTGATCAAAAAGGAAAGTCTTAAATCTAGTCTTAAATCTAGACATTGTGTAAAGGAGTTATAGGATCCCTTTAATGTTAAGAATGTAAGTTAACTGTGCTTTCAGCAGGCCTGTGTTTAGTCATCACTAAACTATTATGCAAAACGTGACTGACATAAAACTGAACATCATACCAGGGCAACTTGTTGAGCTGGTTATAAGGAGGGGATGCCTCTCTTAACAAATGTCATAAAGAAAGATGATGCACTGTAAGGGTTAAAAGCTGAATCAAACTGTAAATAACTTTATTACTATAACTTTAACCATAACTATACACAAACTAATTAGATTAAAGTATTCCAAGCAACAGTTTAAGCTTAAATTGTAGATTTTATTACATGCCAGCACCAGATTGTTGATTTTTGTCTTCCCACTTTATCTTTACTAGATGTGTAGCGTCTCTCACACACCTGGATGTGTACACACTGAGCAATAACAGCACAGACAGATACGGAAAGTTGTGGGAAGAACAGATAGAGTGAACATGTGTTTAAATACCCATGGACTCCTGTTCTCCTTTTTTATCTCCTTTTATTATATCAATATAACTTGTATATCTATGGCAACAGAGCTGAAGCAGTAAAGAGTTATCATTTTATAACAGCTCCAGTTTGTTTGAATCATAGTTGTTCTCACGGTTTTACTGTTGATGTGCCACAAAGTTGTTGAATGTTTTGCTCATTTAAAGGGAAACCTGAATAAAAATGTTTATAAAACAGTAGAATAATTCAAGTCATGTTTTATTTGTTGCATATTTTTGTCATTTTTTAAAAAGCTTTATTTCCTGAACGTAGACCATAAATACTTACACAGACCAAGAACCAGCCCACACAGTGTGTACAGTAACGGATTATATAGATTCTGTGCAAAAAAAATATCCACTGTAGATATGTGGAGAGTAACAATCCAACACACACACACAAACACACACTTTTAACAATGATAAATACTTTTTTCCCATTATTACCGTGAGCTTGTATAAAAGTACCTGAAACATTAGAAACTCTTTGGCAATGACAGACTGCAGCTGGCTCTTTTACATTTCCATCACTCGTGTTCCATAATACATTTCCCTCCTCATTATCTAAAATTCAGATAATTCATTTGGAGTTCATGTTCTGCTGCACTCAACCCTGTCCTGACTGCTGATGCTGGCTGCGTCCTCGATGCCTCGGGCATACAGACGCACCAACTGGCCATGAATTCTGGTAAACGCAGAGAGAGAGAAAGAAACAAAAACAAATGAAAACACTGCCACACATTAGACTATAGTTTCCTATGTGATGAGTCAGATCTCGTTGTGTCGCCTTACTTGCAAGAAATGTTTGTGAAGGGCAGAATCTCTCCATCGCAGTTCCAGACTGACACGTCGGGAGATTTTTTGCAGCACAGACAGCACATGAATGGAGTCACCGTTTTCTCCTCATTCCTCATTTGCTCCAAGTGATGCTGAGACCCGTTCCTGCCTCCGGCATCCATCCCAGCACTGAGGCTTCCAAATTCCTCCTGTCCCTCCTGCTCTGTGGCTCCCTCTAGACTGAAGCGCACCGCCTTCACACGATGGACCTCAACAAACGGAAAATCAAACTAGAAAACAAGTTAAAAAGAACAATTAGGTCATATGAGTTTTATTCTTATTATTATTATGAAGTTATGTTTTCCCATTTGAACCCAGTACCTGGTCCTGACTGCTTGTGTGCCTGTGGAGGAACTTGAGAAAGCTCAGAGGGTGAGTGTCCCAGACCAGGATGAGGTCTCCGGTTCCGTCTGCTAGGTGGGCAGAAGGTGAGAGGCCCAGAGGACTTCTGGCACATGAGCTGGACATACATGTGAGGGACACACACTTGAACCTGCCCTTCACACTCACCCACTCATCTGAGGAGACAGAGTGACATGATTCAACATTTGATAAAAGATAAAACAAGCTGATCAAGTCAAAATGTAAAAAAAAAAAAAAAGGCTAAATATGTTTTGTTGATAAAATGTTTGTATTGTTACCTTCTGATTCAGTACTGAGCTGGCTGGAGTAGGAGCTGTACAGGGAGCCCGAATCTGAGGAAGTGGGGAAAAGTCGTTCTGTGCTTCTGGCGCACACACCACACCTAAACACACACACACACACACACAACACACACAGTTCCACAGTAAAATCAAATAAAAAATAATAACATTACAGCTGCCTCTTGGTGTCACTAGGAGTTCAAAATATTGTAAACATGTGTCAAAGTTTGTGTTAAAGCTGTTCAGTTTTTCTAGTCTCATCTTTCATCTAGATCAGGTTCCTATCATGCATGGCTCCTTTAGATCTATATCCAACACCCGAGTCCTGCAGCAGGCTGTGACTCTGAACAACCTCACTGCAGCCTGAATAATAATCATGCCAACCACACACTTCCTCTTTTAATTAAAAGGGTGTAGTGTTACAACAAATCATCCTCTTCTTCAGATAAATTAGATTAGGGCACACAAACAAAACTAGCTGTAAGATTACTGTGCTGCAGCTTACTGCTGAGTCAGCATTCATGTTGTTATTTTATAGGTTTTTTTCTGCATGTCCTTTGCAGTTGAGCTGCTTTTGGTCACTTTGTGCTATTTTAATCATTCAGACATCAAAATGTTCAGCTCATTCAGAAGACGACTGCTATTTCTTTAGGTTTTTTTGGAACTTTTACATAATCTTGAGTTCTGCTTATGTTTGTGCTAGCTTTTTACTACTTTTCGCATCTAACTATACCCTTTTCTACTTTTAGCTAAAATGTAGGGATTTAATTTTAACATTTAGGTCCTTTTAGTTTTTAGTTCTGTTTCTTATTAACATCAGTTTTAACTTCCTCAGCTGATTTCAGTTTTATTATTCTATATTATTATAGAATTATAAATTGAATTCATGTGTTATTTTGATCTTATTGCAACACATTAGATGCTTTCTTTCTTTCTTTCTTTCTTTCTTTCTTTCTTTCTTTCTTTCTTTCTTTCTTTCTTTCTTTCTTTCTTTCTTTCCTTCTGTATTTATTGAGCTAATTACATGTAATTATTCATGTTATTTTGTGTCAGCAGCTGGTGTTGTACCCTGAGAGGCAGCGTGTTTTGTCTCTGGGGCTGGAGAGCAGTGGGTCTGCTGGTAGATAATGAACTGTTCCTGCGTAGCTCCTGTTGCTCAGATACACCAGTGCACCTGAACAACAACCAAAAACAGACACTCGGTTTGCTAGAACTGTGCAGTGACAGATGTACAATCATTATAAAAGAGACAACTCAGGACAACTGTGTTGCATAAAATGTAAATTAAGGAACTTGTGGGCCACATTAGACACTTTTAGGAGGTTACATAGCAGTAATAACCCACATTGTGTGCGAGTGTGTTAGCTGTTTGCAAACTGGAAAATCAGCAGGGACACTATCTCAAAAGACAATCTAAAACAACTTAAAGAAATAGCTTGAGTTTCTTTGAAGTGACATTCTGTGGCATGTTTTATCTCTGCAGGACAGATCTCCCTGAATGACCTCAGGTTGAAGAAACAAACATCAGGTCTGACTGGATACTCCAATAAACAGCTGTTCTGAACCAGGTCAGGACTATTGTGAACTGATGTCATCTTTAAACAGATTCAGTTTTAAAGATATCGTATTGGTTCAAATGAATGTTATTTTATAAAACTTCAGGCTGTGATCAGTTTTGCTATAGACAGAATGAATAACTATAGACTGTTGTTTATACAGAAGTCTGTGGTTTGTAACCAGACACTGTTGAATGTGAAGCGTGCTGCACACCTGGGCTTACCAAGTGGCTGGAGTAAATATCTGATGGTAAAATAAAGAGTAAAAATTAGTGGTTTTTTTCCACTGCTTTACTTTTTCACCTGATTGTTTTTCTGTCATGCAAAACACGTTCCATTTTGCAACGTGGGTTTCACGCATAACAATATTTAATGATGGACTGCAGCAAACTTACTCTTCTGCATAAACAACTGAAAACTTTATCCAATTGTTTTTTAAGACTTTGACCAGCACATTTCTGTTCCTCCAAACTGAGAAACTGACTCTGATCATTTGAATTGTGAAAATCTACCTTCTTCTAAGTGGTGGTTAGTTCGACTCTCCTGCAGTAACTTCTACCTAATTCTCCAAACTGAGATACCTGTTCACTGCAGGTAAGATACTGACTACGACTAAATGCTCCACAGAAACTCAGTTGGATAAATCCCAACTATACCCTAACAAACACAAACCCTTCATAAATCTGTCCATTTCTCCAGATATTAAGCTAAAATTTGGTGTGGTATTACCTGAAAGTTGACCAAAAATATTAGTACAAAGCCTTGGCATGCAAGATTATAGGCACAGTTAGTTTTTAGATTTCTTTTGTGGAAAAGCATTCCAGACCTGAGTAGTCATATCTGACAGGTCCCATCCAGCGGTGTTTTTCACTCTCAGACAGTACATCACCATAGAAGCCATAGCCCACCAGAGACACTGAGTATCGCACCAACCCTGAGCCGTAATGAACCGAACACACGTCTAAAGGCTGAGAGTCTCCTGCAAGGTGTTGTGGGAAACCAGAGTGTTAAAATAAACAACGTTAGACGTCAACAGAACAAATGCATTTTTCTCTATTTGAAAGAAAACCACTTCTTACCAGCGATAATGTGCAGAGCTGCAGTAACAGGGTCGATCACTCCCCCTGTGGCGTAGCACACACAGTCTGTCGAACCTGCATCAGATCAGTGAAATCAGTACACATTCTTTTCAAACCCAGCCCTACAGACTGTATCTGCACAACAAGGACCTGCAGGGATGATGCCAATGTGAAGTGGACACGGCTGCAAAGGGACAGCAGGATCGTGCTCACAAACACCGGCCTCTTGCTGCGTGCGCCCAATCACACCATGGAGGATTTCACTGAACATGCCATCTCCGCCCACACACACCACACTGTCAAAAAAGAAAGTAAAGCAAACCAAAGAGTTTTTTGTTACATAAGAGCACCTCCCAGCCAGGCTTTATAATGCTCTCTTCACCACAGTGTTTACACCACAGAGCTGGCAGCACTCACCCGTCAAAACCTGTCAGATCTTTCTTTAGGAGGTGATCTCTGGCCTGGTTTGCCCGTTCAGTCACTAAACAGTACGTTTTGTGATTAAAATCAGTTTGATAATCCGAGCAGGCGAGTTGTTTATCTTTTGAAACCTGGGTGTTAGTTTTAAAAAGGAAAAGCTTACCTATTACATGTGAGCTGATGTCAGCCAGCTCAAACAGAGGGGCTACCAGAGAATGATAGATTTGCCTTCCTTTTTTCTTTCCGCCATAAGGATTGATGAACACCAGCAGTCTATGTGGTCGCAAGGGACCTGAAAGGTACAGTCAGATGGTACAAGTTAACTGGATCATCTTTAATATGAGACTGGTGTACAATTTAAAGGTTGTTTAAAGTGTGACTGAAAAGTAGAATTGTTCACCCTTACTGTGAGTTTTCACGGCAGTTTTGAGCTGTTTTGTCCACTGGTCCCTCAGGACCCGACTGGGGCAGCTGAACAGGGTCCGGCCCAGACTCCAGAGCAGCCCATACGAGCTCCTGGTGCTGCTGCGCTTCACGTAGAAAACTGAAAGTGGATGACAGATGGGAACGTTTGTAAAACCACATCATTAACAGATACAGCTGTAACTGTCAGAGTCAACAGTTATAACATCATCTGATAAACATCTGTAAGATGTGTTGAGGCATCAGTGGCTTACATGCAGGTGAAAGTGGTGTGTGTGTGTGTTTATGTGTGTGTGTGGAAACTGTGAAGTGAATCTACCTGTAAAATCTTTGTCTGTATCTTCCACAGACTTGCGAGGCAGGATCTCCACTCGGCCTTCCTCCACTCCAAGCACCTCGGCCACAGGTACTGAAACTTTAATACATGCATACAATTAAAGCCGTTTAATGAATTTTTAATCTTTTAGCATCTAATTTGTCTTTTTCAGAGTCATGGAGGAACTAAAAACAATCCCATGAATTCAACAGGTAAAGGGTACACTTTATTCACAGTCAGGAACCCACTAAACTCTGTTTTCAGATGGAAGAATGTCCCTTCATTCATATGTTTACCCAAGACATATTTATTTATTTATTTATTTATTTTAGAACAAATATAATATAATATAAACAATAGAGACTCAATCACTCACAGGTTGGCATTGGCCTTCTTTTAATATTATGTATAATCTTGTGGGCTAGATAAGATAGCAAAAAGGGCCGTTTCTGACCCATGGACCTTGAGTTTGACTCAATAAATATACAGCAAATACATTTCATCTGTTACATAAATAAGGAACAATTAGTATGCATGACGTTTTTGGTTATCTTATTGCCAAGACTGTGAAATACTCAACTGACTACTAGTTTTAAAATTGAAAATAGTAGCCTATTGTTTTTTGGTAAATTTAAAAGACAGTCACACTTGTTATACTACCTTTGCTGGTTTATACAATGAAATCTTGATTAGAATTAAGCCATTGTTTGTTTTAAAACAGCCTATAAGGAAGAAGTTTACTGCTAAACATCTGTGTTCAATTAAAAGTGTCACTAATTTTAGACTCATATTACAGATATAATGTGGTGAAAAGTGTCTGTTGTTTTATATGTGGTGCTCTTTGTTGGTGTCTCTAGCCCCTCCATTATTTCTGTTTGTGGGTTAAAAGTCAAATTCTAGTAAAATCCCTTGCTGTTATCAGAATGTAGTTAAGTAGGAAGCGTGTGTGTGTGTGTGTGTGTGTGTGTGTGTGTGTGTGTGTGTGTGTGTGGGTGTGTGTGTGTGTGTGTGTGTGTGTGTGTGTGTGTAATTTTCCAGCTTGTGTTTTGTGTAAACTGTTTCTCAGGAGTCTTGTTGGTGCTGTTCAACTTGTTCTTCACGTTTTCTGCATGCAGTTTATAAAAGACCTCTCCTCATGTAGTTGCCAAAAAGTGTGGAAAATGTCATCTTTAAAGGGTAGAATATTGTAATGTTATCTTTAAATTATTCTTTTTTTCTGTTTGTTTTGTTTGCTGTTCAAAAGGTCATGAATAACTGGGCAAATAAAGTGCAGAGTTACACTGTATTTGTGTTGTGTTTGTGTAATGTGTGTGTTTGTGTGTGCTGAGCTTGTTTAACTCCAGTGTCATACAGCTCCTGCTTCACTCACCTGTTTTCTTGTCGCGGCTCTTCTTGTCTGCCTCGGTCCATTTGAAATGCCAGCCTGTCAGGACTGCCAGGTATCTCTTGTTTCCGACCCACAGACTCGACTCCAGCCTCAGGTCGGTCTCCATCTGAACAGAACGCTTTTCTTCCCAATGATACCGCGTCCCAAAGCACCTTCCTGTTCACGTTTTACACCCATAACTTTTACATTTCTGAGAGGAAAAGAAAAATAAATGCATGTCCCCAAGTCCTCAGTCAACAGTTTGTCCAAGTCCTGTTTGTTTAGGACATGTGGAAGTTTTCCTCTGAATCCTTTTAGTTTGTCTTTATGAAACACATTCAGGTAAAAACTGTTGTCGACACCACTTGACAACGGGTGTTTATTCTAAAAATATCCTCTCCGCTCCCTCCCTCCACCTTATGACACCTGCTGAATTTGCATGTTGCAGCTGATTGGATGGAGGTTTACCTGAAGGACTGGGGAAGTTTACTTTGAATGTTTGAGAATTTTCCTCATGAACCAAGGTATAATCTTTAAAAATATGACAACAAATAAATAATATATTTTTCTGTGTGTAGTGTCAAAATAATGTGAGCCAGTTTTTAATTATGTTTCTCATAAAACTTTGTATGGTTTGTTACCAAACAAGTTGAGCTGCAGCATCGAAGTCATTGTGAAATTTAATATGCAACTGGTAAAGCGAGTCAAATCATTTTTGCTTTATTGGTCTGTTTATTCCATTTCAGAAACTGGGGCCATGTAAAGATAAACAAAACTGATATTACCTATAAATCCTTTCTTTTTTAAACCCTTAGACAGTTTCATTGTGTCTAGAGGTTTTGAGAAAATATTTAGAAATACGTTTTCTGTAAAGTTTGTTGCTTCAGTGTTTTTAAATATTTTTGTCAAAACAAGTGGAATTGGATTTAAGCAGAAACGTAATCCTTGACCCCATGCAGTTCTCAGCTGTGTAATCTCTGTCGTACACACAATTAATCTATCACTGATGAGAGATTGGTCATTTTTATTGCTCTTCTTCCCACCAGACCATCCTCCAAAAGTCTTTGTGTCACTGTGCATGCAGACACACTCCTACCTGCCTGATGCCATTCCTGAGCATGCTCTGCACTGGTGGTGGTCTACCCAAATAGCAAAATGAGCACTAAGAGACAGTCCTGGCAGGAGTTGTTTGAACCTCTTGGGCATCAAGAAGCTTTTTTCACAACAGTTGCCTTTTTTTACTTTAAGTTCTTAAGGATCTGATAAATGGTTTATTTAGATGCAATCTGACTTGCAGCCAAGTGCAGCATAGCAAGCCTGGTTTTTTTTTTTTTTTTTGCAAAGCAATGATGACTACACACCTTTTCTGGCAGGTAATCATAATTAACAGAAGACTAATAATTCTAAATCAACCAGCTCGACATGCCTTGTCATTGTTAACACTCTCACCTTCATCTGATTACTTTTTTTTAAATCACAAGTATATACAAATTGCCATAGTAAAAACTGGGACAGCAAACTTTGTGACAATTAGTATTGGTGTCATTCTCAAAACGTTTTTTTTTTACATTCTTTTTTTTTTTACTAACTGATTTATTTAAAAAACATTTTTTGTGTGGATTATACTGCTTTAAAAATTGCGTGGGATTTAATAGCTTATAAACATTTTATGCTAATGTTACTACTAAAAGCCAAGAGACTTAAGTTACAGAAATATCTAGTTCTGTATAGTATGTATAATGCAGCTACAAGTAATAAAGTATCAAAGTTATACTATGGTTATACCTATTTAGACACCTTTTTTATTGATTGATTGCTTGATTGATTGCTTGATTGATTGATTGATTGATTGATTGATTGATTGATTGATTGTTTTTACCCATCACACCTGTGGATGAAATGATTGTGCTAGTATTCTTATTCTTCAAAATAAAACCAATTTAAAGGATTACATGTTGTTCCCACCGCAAGACGTACGAGACGTACTGTTTAAACTTTTATTGTGAAGTCCTAAAATATTTTGAGCGGAAATACAGGTCACTTTCTCGCATGCGCATTCTCTCCTCACTCCTATGCTAGCAAGTTGAATTTAGCTTGCTGGCGAAGCAAGACCCTTTAAATTAAATTGCTTAGTTATTATGAATAGTTTAATTTGAACAGTATAATTTGAGAAACAATTCTAAACGTTGATTACGATCCAACTAACAAAATGAACATACGAAATGCGAGGGTAGGCATATTCAAATCTTATCGTCAACCACGCTTTTTAGCTACCAGTGCTAAGCTAACTCAACCGGCTTCGCCCATCATGATTGTATCTGGTTTGTTTTCGCATAATGCATTTTATGACGTTTTTTCTCCATCTCTTTCAGCCGGAGGACCTTATGAACATGCAGCACTGTAATTTGCTATGTCTTCCAGAGAACTACCAGATGAAATACTACTTTTATCACGGATTGTCCTGGCCTCAGGTGAATTGGTTTCCTGACTGTGTGCTGCATGATTGTTTCTGTCACGTAGACCAACAGTGTTCATACTCTGCGCCTCTTTTCCCCAATTCTTTCAGCTCTCATACATAGCTGAAGATGAAAATGGTAAAATTGTGGGATATGTCCTGGCAAAGATGTGAGTGTCTTTGACCAAATTTCCTAAACGTGATCAAAACTTGATGTATAAGGTTTATCTCATATTGTATTTAGGGAGGAGGACCCAGATGATGTGCCGCATGGACACATCACATCACTGGTGAGTTTGAACAAGAGACATCACATGACTTCACATGTTGTATATCACTCAGAGTATTTTCTTATCGATTTTGTTTTTGTTATTCAGGCTGTAAAGCGATCCCACAGACGTCTCGGTCTGGCCCAAAAGTTGATGGACCAGGCCAGCCGAGCCATGATAGAAAACTTCAGTGCTAAATATGTCTCGCTTCATGTGCGCAAAAGGTACTTTGTTTGCTGAGTGTGAAATTATTGATTCTTTAATATGTACAACAGATGATTCTCTTGTTTTTACATTCAGACTAGATTTGTGTCAGTGCTTGTTATTTTTAATTTACTGGTGTTTTTTCTCTGCTGCAGCAACCGAGCGGCCCTCCATCTGTATTCAAACACACTTAAGTTTCAGTAAGTTAATGTTTTTCTGCCACATTTAGTTACTGACATACCTGAATGCATGTGTGCTTAACTGTGACAACATAAAAATAAAAATTAACTATCTTAAAAAAATAATTTACTAGTATAAATAAGGTTATAGCAGGTACTATATATATCTACTGATAAGAAATGAGAAACTACATGATCAATGTTCTACTCAGAGCTTGAAGACTGAGGGCAGCTTACGTTAATGTTTCACTATTTTTAATTCTGAGAAATAGAGTATAGCTATGTGACCACGACTAAGCAGTTATCTGTTGTGGTTTGCAGCTTAGATGTGTGTATTTACAGGAGGAGGTGCACATCTCGGTGTGGTGGTGGCTGTCTGACTGTAACTTAAACCATAAACTCATTTTTCAAGTTGATTTACAACCTTGTGTTTTATGAAACCCAGACCTTTTTTTGAACTTCTATAAAAACAACAAAAAAGACCTGTAACAAGCGCAGCCTTACATTTTTTTAATCTTGTGTTTATCAATTCTTTTAACATTCATTGTGTTAAAAAATATATATAATTTTAATATTGATGCAATCCTCAAGTTGCATAAAGCTTGTCAATTTTTTAGTGTTGATAGAAAAGCTTTACAGGCTTTGAATGGTTCAGAAGTTGCAAATGTTGAACATATAAACAGGTTCTGATGGTTTCTGTCATTTTTAAGAGGCTTTTATGGGAGACTGCCCACTCTGATTGGTCAGTTGTTTATTTGACTCTTAGGTCTTTTAAAGTGCAGGCATTATGGTCATGAGAACAAAGAAAAATGTAAATAAAAAAAAACAGTTTATATTGAAGGAGTGTTTTATGTAGAAGCTTAAAAAGAAATCTCCTTGCTTTAGATTTATTTTTTGTAACTTAACAGGTCTGGTACATTCAGTCACACTGAAAAAACATTTTCTAACTGTGTTGTCTCATTGCAGGATTAGTGAAGTAGAGCCAAAGTATTATGCGGATGGAGAGGATGCCTATGCCATGAAGAGAGATCTGGCACACATGGCTGATGAGGTGACTTTAACACTCTAAAAGGTTGCACTCTAGGCTTTTTAACATGATTTTTGGTGGCACCTAGGTAAGCAGAGTTTTGTTTTAAAACAGTCTTCTCTCCCTTTGCATACCTTCCTACAGCTGAGGAAACCTGGAGTCCGTGTGTCGAATCAAGAGGCCCCGTCTGTCCAGAGTCCATCAGGCTCCGCAGATCAGGAGAGAGAAAGCGAGAGGGACAGCGGAGGAGAGAGTAAAGAGCTGAGTGAAGTCAGCGAGGCAACAGAAAGCACAGATGTTAAAGATTCTTCATCCGATTCACAATGACGCTGCAGTTCTACACCTTTTTAAAAGCATCACTTCTTAACTCTGTTTGTGGCAGTTTCTGGTTTTTAAGACTAGTTACTTGTGCATCAAAGCCACATCTCCAGGTTTCTTAATTCTTGTATTTTTTTCTGCTGTGATCAACAAAGAAACCTGGGTTGAAGACAATGTCCTATCTAAATTTAACCTAAAATAATTGGTCTATTTCTTTTCTTTTGGTGCTTTCTGAATTAAGTCTGTAATTTCATTGCAGTTAAAGACAACATGGACTTTTTAGGTTACAAACAAAATGACTACAAATAAAATATTCAAACATTATATTTGGCATATTTTTGGTCCTCGGTTATAATAAACATGAACAAGAAACAAAGCTTTTACAAAATACATAAAAATATTAGCAGTGCAAGAAATTTAAACCTCAAAATAGTTTTCCTTCATCAAATAGCATCCAGCATCCAAAAATGCCGTTTCCAGCAATAATTTTCAAATGGTCCTAAGAAATACCTAAAAATGTCACATTATCAAGAATTACATGGTCAGAAAACTGGAGTCTTCAGATGAGGATGTTGGGACCAAATTTATTGAAAAGTATGCAAATGTTGGTGTAGGCAGTGGCAGAAAAAATCAACCCAGTCTGACCTAGGCCTTTCTTTTCTTAATTTAACCAGGCAAAACATTAAGAAGAACTTCTTATTTACAATGTCAGCCTGGTGGGTACCAGAGACATCCATAAGGAAAAGGTGAAGGAGAAACCAAACATCATGCAAACAACAAATGTTTGCATGGGTGAGATATTATGCTGTAGGGTTGCTTTGTTGTGTCTGGTGTTTGAGGCAATGTAAAAATAAAAGAACAAAAACTAAAACTAGGCAGCACAGAAAGTGAAAAAAACTGAATCATTAGGTTGGACGGTAACCTGAAGAGCTACCTAACAAATACACAGTACATTCACGCTCAGGACTTTATTAATCACAGGAAAACATTTTGTCGTGACTTATTAAAGAAAGTCTGTCAGTAAAACTCAAGCTTGATAAGTACAAATCACCATTTCGACTTTTTGAAACAAATAAGACTAATATGAACTTTGGTGCCTCCCAGAGGTTGGATCGGAATACACCATAACAACAGTGGTTCATAAAATAAGTACCACCCGAGAAAACACTAAGCTCTTCAAATACCACCATTATGGCATTTTGTACTGACACATCTCATAGGTTGAGTGTCTTAAACAAGCAAACTCATCATCTTTTCAGAACCTGATAACAAAACTCACTTTTTTTTTTAAAATCCAAACCCATTTGGCTTAAGGGACACAGGCCTAAATAGGTTTTCTTTAGGTTAGGGTGCTCATGCCCTAAAATATAAAAATACAACAAGCTAAAGATGCTTTGATAAAAAAAAAATTCACAATCTTTACGTTTAAATGTTTTTATTTATTAACATGCATCAACCTATACCTTGCTTCTGACTCCCCGACTCCAATTTACAGAGTTATTCAAGGGAAGCTATTGAGAAAACAAATAATGATGAGATTGTAATTTGCAACTCAACTGATGATGGGAAATTAGCTTGTTAACAAGAGTATGTATTTATCTGGTGCACTACAATTTGGTTAGGAAGAGTGACAATACGCAATTCAACAAATACAGCCACAATGTGACAAAACCAGACTAAAACCCTGAATGTTATTTTCAGCAATGATGCTTAATGTACACATATGACATCATGCATTTTGAAATCGGGTCACAGTTACCTAAAGACAACAAGGAAGTTGCAACTGTGTGCTTAACCAGTTAATTTCTATTGTGTTAGATCAAATGATGTGATTTTATTGGGGGTGGAATAAATTGACTGCATCAATTTGTGGGGATCATAACCCCCTGCATATTATGCCCCTGTGTGGTACTAGTACCACAGTTTGAGAACCATGGGCATCCAATGTTCATATCAAATCACACTTTTTGTTACGCTTAAACGGAAATCAACAAATAATTTAACATTAACAATCCGTGTATCATTCGTTCATTTGTTTTTTCGTTTGAAACAAAAAATTAAAATACCAAAAAATGACTTGTTTTTTC
>JARVGW010000047.1:14137167-14167129 GCA_031762495.1 Anablepsoides rubrolineatus | reverse complement strand
TAAAAAACAAGTCATTTTTTGGTATTTTAATTTTTTGTTTCAAACGAAAAAACAAATGAACGAATGATACACGGATTATTAACATTTCACAAAATGAAAACTTGTAGATGCTAATGGAAGCTCATCTGAGCTTTAAATTGGAGCAAAGTTCTTGCTTTAAAACCAAAAGGACGAATAATCAAATAACCAGAAATGAAACGAAACACTCGAAATTGCGTCCTCTGTGAAGTTATAACTAGACTCTGTGAAGAGGAATTTAATGTGCTTGTGCAACACCGTCCAAACTGTGTGAATGAGGAAGGAAACGGCAGAGAAAAAGAGGGCTGCATGGCAGATAAGAACAAATAATGTGCAGTGAACTTAAGTTTGTTTTATATATATATATATAAATAGCCCAATTTAACACCTTCATGTAATGCTTCAGCTCAATGGAGGAAAAAAAGAAGAAGCGGAACAGTTGTGCATTATAATCACAGGAAAACAAGCATGTATACATGTATGTTTATATTTTAAACATTTTCCAGTGATGGGGGAGGAGCAGCTGATTTCATTCAGTCACTGGGCAATAACCAGTGAGGATGGAGCAATCAGTGGAAACAGCTGCATGATTGGAGTGACAAAAATCTGCTGTGGAGCACAAGAGGCAGCATGAAAACGAAAAAGAGGAAGGGCTTGTCTCTGAAAGGTCTTTCTTTTTTTTTTTTCCCTTGCTCGTCACACTTGCACAATCACACACTGATGCATCAAACTGTATGTGTGAGCGTGATCAGGGGTGAGAAAAAGAGAGTAGCATGCAGCAAGTGTGTGTACGTGTGAGAGAGAGAGAGAGAGATGAGTTCTACTCCACCCACATCCATCCATGTCCAATGTGAGGGGGAGGTGAAACCGTTCAGAGTTTACTGTGCTATTAACTGGCATTATTTAGTTGCGCGAGTCAAGAGAAGAGACTAGTCTGCACATTTCTTCATAAGGTAATACAATTGTTTGTTTTTTTTAATTTATCTCCCCCACTCCTTGTTGTCCTAAACCTTTATTCATCTTCACCCAGCCAAAGCAGAATAAAGAGTTAACACAAATGTGCATCCCGTTAGCAATCTCTCTGCTTGATTATTTCAGCTAGAAATCATTAGGATTTGAAAACAACTGACAGCAGTGATATATGCTGAAAAGTTAAGAACCAGTGGCATTCAAGTTCTTGAAATATTGCAGCAGACTGTGACGGCGATGATTTTGCTTGTGATCGTACAGTGAAAGAATGAGTGGGTCTAAATGGAAAAGGATGACATGCTGGAAAAATAAGGGATATTTTTTTGGATTTGCTCAAAAGTGCAGGTCATTTGTTCAGCAGGTCAGTGAATGTGTCAACTGAGAAAGCAAAAAGAGGACATTTAGGCTAAGGAGAACACTGGTGAGGGATGTTTGTGTTTTACGAAGAAATAAAAAAAAAGGGGAAGTCAAAAGGTACAGGGGGAATAATGGCAACAATTGTGATTTTATGACCCAGAAAGAGAAAAGCTACTGTTCCCCTTTTTTGATTCTTCTGTGTATTTTGTAAAAAAAAAAAAAAAAGCATTCTTTACCTGGGTGAACGTCATTTCTTTGTTAAACCACCACATGCTTAAAAATAACTAATTAATTCACATGACGTCAAACCAGTAAAACCTCAAGTGTCTATATTATTTCTTTCTCAGAGGCCTGATCTGTGTAATCTTTCGAGAAGTCAAATAAAACCTTGCCGTACAAATCCTGAGTTGGAATTGATCTTTTTAAATATCAGGTTTGAGTAAAAACACAGAGGCTGAAACCTTCCAGTGCGACTGTCAGTAAACTCGAGCTTCACTTGTTAAAAACCACCTGTTGTCTTTTAGAGCAACACATCCCTTCAGAGAGTTTTGTGCCTCTTGGTTCAAACCTATTTTTAGACCAGCTAAGACGTGAGAGCTATTTAAGCCACGTTGTTGCAGCTCTGCAGCCTGACTGTTGCAGCAGGCCGCACAGAGCAGAGCAGAGCATGCCAGCTGCTTTTCTGCTCGCCTGCCGCTCAGGAGTGAAGCACAGCCGAAGGGGTTGGCCAGTCTGAGGAGATGTGTTACAGTAAGATGAACGAGCTGTTTGCTCTCTGTTGTTTGTGGCAGCAGGAAGTTGGTGTGGTTGGTTGGAGCCTGTGAAGAAGTGTGCAGCGATGGGTCACGGGTTTTGACTTCTGTAGGTTTTGCCCCTGAGCTTGTTTCTGTGGCAGGTGAAACCCATCGTCAGCGTTCACATTTTTTTTGATCTGTGTCCCAGAATTCACTCCTGTTGGCGCAACAATGAGCTCCCATGTGAAGCTGAGGAAGGAGAGGGTCGGTACATTGGACTACGAAACACAAATTAAAGGTAACCTGCGTCAAGTCTGTTGATCTCTCGTGTGTGTGTGTGTTTTTGCAGAACAACAAGCTGTGAAATTTGTTTCTCACTCTAGTCTGCACAAAGACTTTCAGATTGAATCAGGTGCTGACAGCTGTTCTGTTCTGTTCGGTTCCACCCCTTCCTCTTCATCTTTCAGAGGTTCGTTGTCAACTTGTAGATCAACTAAAGGTGTTAGATTTGCAACTTGAGCAGAAGACTCAGCAGCTGCAAGACATGACCGACTACCTGCGGCGACGGGGGGAGATTGAGAGCGAGTATGCCCGCTCTCTGGAGAAACTTGAACAAAGGTTCACTTTGAGAATTAAAAGGTAAGAGGAGCAGCATCGAAGATTGATTCATTTCAGTCAGCTGTCTGCTAATCCTGTTTTTTCTCTCCTCCATGTGTGTTTCTGTGATCAGGAAGGATCCCAGTACTCACACGGTGTCCAAAGTTTGGATGGCTCTGTTGTCCCAGACCCGGCAGGAAAGTAAGGACCACAATGGACTCAGCGAAAGCTGCAGCAACCTTCTGATCCAGCCCATCATACACTGTCTGGATTACACTCAACGCCTCGCTAAAAAGGTACAACAGCAAACACTTCAGTGTAACAAGGTTGCCACTGGAATAATTAAAGCTCACGGTGTTCCCTCTGGGTTGTGCCATCTGCAATATTTTGTCTCTGCAATCTGTTTCCAGAGTAAAGACATCTGTGCTCAGCTACAAGATGGACTACTCAAGGTTACCACCGAGCTGCAGACCGTAAGAGATAAAACACAGCGACCCAAAACAACTTCCATTTTCTTAAAAATAAAACATGGCAAAAAAAGAAAAACCAAAGCAGAGCTGTTTCTGTGTGTGCAGGCATGGCGGACGTACTACCAGTACCACTCCGAGTTTTTGTGCGCAGAGGGGAAACTGAGGGAGGCGGAGAAGCAGGAGGAAAAGCAAAAGCAGAGCACTTCTAAAAAACTGGAGAGGCTGATAGAAAAAGTAAATGAAGCATTCTGTTTTGAAGCATGTTGACTTTTTTTAATTCTTTCTTTGGTGGCGGTTTGGTTTCATCCTGGTGTTTTTGTTTTCAAAGAGACAAGTGAAATGTCAGGAGATCCAGCTGAAGTGCAGCAAGGCCAGAAACGACTACCTGCTGAACCTTTCTGCAGCCAATTCTTCTATGAACAAGTACTTCCTCCAGGACATCACTACTCTCATAGATGTGAGACCCAGCACCTGTGACATCAACATTTTTGCAATAAATATCAATGCTTTTTAGGAAAGATACTACATTGAAAAAATATCTATCACAACACAGAGTTAAACAGTTGTTGAGATATTTTAATATGAAGTAACAGAAAGTTGTGTCAAAGGGGAATGACTGCATATAAACAGTGTTGCTAACACACCGTAAGAATTGGATGGGTTTGTTTATTTTTTTAGATTATTTTGATTTACTATCAGAGAGATGTAGAGCCATAGTTCAAATAATATTGTTTCAATAAATAGATCAGAGAGTTCTCGTGATGTCACTTCTTGTTTCACTCTGACTGAGCCAAGTTCAAAAGGAAATATGCCAGTTATATGACAGACTGGGTAAAATCATGTGAATTATGCCAAGTTTCTTCGATATAAAGATGTTTTCTTTGACTATTTCTGTATTTAAAGGGTATGTGTGTTACAGGCGCTTTAACGTTTAAGATTACATCTCCAGATGTCGTCTGAAAGGCCCGTTTTCTCCCTCAGTGTGCAGACGTGGGCTACCACTTCTCTTTGGGCAGGGTCATCCAGGCCTATCTGTCTCGAAGGCTGCGGGCCCAACAGAACCTAAGCTCGGGTCTAGGGCAACTCCAGGAGGCCGTATCAGGTCTGGACCAGAGCCAAGACAGAGACACCCTGTTGCAGGAGAACTACAACACCTTCTCCATGCCGCTTCGCTTCCCCTATCAGCCCCACGACGGGGACCAGGTGAGTGGTGTTTCAAATCTGTGCGTGTTAATGAATGTTTTTATAGAGTGGCGCAGCTCAACATTTCCTCGTGCCTCGCAGATTTCTGAGGTCCGTGCAGACTGTGAAATGCAGTGCGAGATGGAGACTCGATTCAAACAGATACAAACCCGACTGAAAGCCGTCACACAGGAAACTGAGGAGGTAAAGAGCTCGCAGCGATTAACACCTTCGTTAATATGTTTCTGTTACACATCTATCAGTGTTTTACTTATTTCCTTAACAAAAATAGAAACTAAGTGAATTAGAAAAAAAGTCTGTTTGTTTACAGCTTTGGGTGTTTTTGCCAGTTGGGGACCACCCTATGGTTTTAGTGGTTTGTTTTTACCAATATCTGCTACTGATTTCCCCCCTCTTGTCTCTAAAGCTGTTTATGTTCCACTCTCTAATCAGTCCCACTCGCTGTGGCCTGTCCAGTCAACAGATTGTGGTTTGAAGTGTGCAAAATTAACCAGTAGGAGTTTTAGGTGCTGAAAATTTCTCCATTGAGATCCAAATGCCAGCAGTTTAGCACCCGTGCAGAGGCAGAAGACAAAAGTCTGTACATCGTGTTTGTAAGTGGAGGTTCTTCTGGCTGCAGGGGAAATGTCAAGTTGCACTTTTCTGCCTGCTCTGTAATCACAGTCAACAACAACAACAACAACAACAAACAGGCTCAAGGGACTGTGAGACTCTGTGATGAACTGATCTCCAGGGTGTTCCCCTCCTCCTTCACATCAGTTTTCAATAGAAGCAAATCTCACCAGATTTAGAGTTTCTGAAAACACTGAAATTAAAACACCAAAAGATTTAAAACATGAAAAAAAACATGTATTTGACTTTTTTTTGTCTTTGGTGTTCAACTTTTTCAAGTATCAGTAACCTGTATTAGTGTTTAACCCAATCTATAACTGACTGCACATCTTTGTCTTCAGCACTGATACTGAATTTCAAGACCACAAATATAAGATGCCAAAATCTAAACCTGAGACTGAGTTTTAAATACAATGTCTTTTTTCTTCTTTAAGATTCAATATATTTATGTCACTGAACTTCCTATATTTTAAATCCAGTTACAGGATTTGTAGTTCTCAGTCACTCACATTGGTGTTGAAAACAGGCAGCTTTCTGTAATAAAGGCAGTTCTCTGAAGAATAATTTAGGGTACAAATCAGAGAAATGCATCAAACATTATCATGTGGCCTGTAAACATTCTTGCAGAGGAAGAAGGCTGCATGTAAATAAGTTTGAAGAAATTTAAATTTGAGCAGTTTTGACAGGAAACTCAGCCAGTTTGAGGGAAGTGTTCTCAGCTGGAGAAAATGAAACCCTTTATTTGGACTTTGAGGTTTGCATTTTTGCTGAACTTTTGAATGAACAAAAACTTCCACTCGGTGAAAAGGGGGAAAAGCAGAACTGAAACCTGTTCTTTTTAAGGTAAAACAGAAACGTAGCAAAACTCCGATGTTAAGCAACGACTGTGTCCTTTTCTGCGGATGTTTTTGCACAAAACTATTTTTAATTTTAATTGAATTATTTTCGGCTCGTTGTGTTTTTAAATTTAACAGCACATCATTTCACTTCTTCTGATTTCCTCTTTACTGTCATTCAGGCGTGTAAGGGCATGTCCACGTCCCAGTCCTCCCTGATGGAAGGGATTGGTGACGATGATCTGCAGTCCAACGGTGGTGGTCTGTGTCAGGGGGGCAGCACTGAAAACCTGACCATCAGGCCCAGCGTGGCCCGACGCAGGGCCAACCTGCAGGAAATAGAAAACGTCTACTTTACTGTAAGCCTGGGTTTTTCTTTTTGTTTTGTTTTTTTACACAATAATCAGCATCAGTTCACTTCTGTCTTATGCTGCCTGCTGATGGTTTCAGTGAGAAAATGATTCTGTGTTGCAGAAAGTCAAAGATTATCTTGTTGGCAGCTCTCTGGTGTCGAAGCTCCAAGTCAAACACGACCTGCTTAAAGAGGCAGTGGAAAAAGGTACAGCTTCTGCATTTAGTCTCATTACAGTACGACAAAACACAGTGCTGACACAAATCCAGTCAGCAACACTATTATTTTACAGGTCAATGTTGTTCCCTTTTTGTAAGAACAGTACACTATCATATTCTGACTGGATTGTTTGCAGTGGAGTTTTGATTACCCCTTTTTTTTTTTTTTTTTCTTCTAGCTGAAGCTTCAAATGGCCGTCGGCCCCGGTATGATCACAGCAGTTTTTAACCAGTCTTATTATTTATTTTAGACACAATGACATAAGTGCTATAACTAAAATGTTGAAATTGCCCAATTCTGAATTTTCTCTTTCTTTAGGCAACGGTCTGTGCGAATCAGAAAGAACGCTTCAAGCGCCAATTTGCTGCACAACCACAAGCTTTTTACTGGAGACATGTTGTCCTTCATAAAGGTACATATTTTAACTTCTAGTAACAGTTTGTCATTCATTCACTTCATCACTCCAATTATTATTTTATTTTTTTTTATTTTTAGGCGTCAGGCCAACAGATTCCGATTGTGGTGGAAAGTTGCATTCGCTTTATCAACCTTAATGGTTAGTGTTCAAGATTAAACAATAAGCAAAGCAATAGCTCTGATAAAACAACTAAATTATTGTTTATGTTTAAGAGTTACACAGTTTCATATTGAAGAGATTTCTTTTAGAAGGACGCAGATATAAATGGATGCCATTAAGAAAAATTGATGAAAATGTCAACATATTGTGGCTTTTATTGTGTTTCTGCAAGAAATGTAAGCTTAAGATTATTTCGAGCTGTAGAAAGGTTTTACTACTTGTCTTTATAACTTTTTAAACTGAAGCATAAAACATTGGAGAAATGATATTGACCCGTCTGCCTGTCAGGTCTCCACCACGAAGGGATTTTTCGAGTGCCGGGTTCTCAGGTGGAGGTTAACAACCTGAGGGATGCTTTTGAGCAAGGTAGACCTGTGTGTGTGTGTGTGTGTGTGTGTGATTGTTGGGAAAGTCTGCAGGTAAAGCTTTGCTCATCGTAGAGCATTAATAATGTGGGGCAGTGTGGTTTCCCTGCAGGTGAGGACCCCCTTGCTGAGCGCAGATATGATCTGGATTCTGTTGCTGGAGTCTTGAAGCTTTACTTCAGGTGTCTGGAGAATCCACTCTTTCCCAGCAACAGCACCAGTCAGCTCCTTGAGTTTGCCCGTAAGTGTGTGTTGGGGTTTATGTGTACAAATTCAGGAGTTTAACGCAGCAACAGCTCATTTTTTATCACTTTTTTCTCTTACTCAGAAATAATGAACGAAGCGGAGCGAGCAGCTCAGCTCAAGGCTGTTGTCTCTTCCTACCCCAAGCCTGTTATTGTTGTCATGAGATACCTTTTTGCATTCCTTCATCAGTGAGTACTGTCGCGTCTCGTTTTTGGGTCATGACTAGTAAGGCATGGATTAAACAGTTTCATAATCTATAAGTTGTTTTTTTTTCAGAAAGTAAGGTAGTTGTGCAACAGCCAAGTGTTGACAGGAAGTTATTTCAGCAGTTAACAGAAACGATGTCTGTCGAGACGTGAATGACATGAGAATTTTTACACTGAGTTGCTAGGTAATCCAAATTTAGCAGCACTCCTTTTTTTTATTTATTTTTTTTCTCTCTGAAAAAGGCAAAAATGAGTGTTTCACAAATTCACGAGTGTATGATCCACTGTTCTGTTGAGCAATGTCTGCATGAAAAGAGACTTGGGGGCGGCTGTGGTGGAGCGGTTAGGGGAGTCATCCTGGAACCGGAAGGTCGCCGGTTCAATCCCCCGTCCAGTCGTTTGTCGTTGGGCAAGACACTTCACTCGCCTTGCCTACTGATGGTGGCCATGGCAGCCCCACCTGTCAGTGTGTCCCAGGGCAGCTGTGCCTACAGTGTAGTTTGCCATCATCTGTGTGTGTGTGTGTGTGTGTGTGTGTGTGTGTGTGTGTGAGACTGTAAGTGTAAAACGCTTTGGGGTCCGGAGGGACTTGATAAAGCGCTCTATAAGTTCAGTCCATTTACCATTTAAAAAAAACCTTTCTGGACTGCAAAAAATAGCCATCTAAATATGTTTAAAATACTAGATTATAGTCTGAATCTTAAGTGAAGCAACCTACCAGTGCAGTAACACAGTTGATCTTGGTAAAACATCTAAAACACAATAGGGAAATTTTTCAGGCTAACGAGATTAATAATCTAACATAGTCTGCTCTTGCTTTTGTCAGTCTCAAAACAAGGTCACAAATGTTTTTGGGCTAGAAAATAAGATTGTAAAACTTGTTTAGATGGACAATGTTTGGAGCGTGGATTAAAAACGCAGTTTTTCGGGGCTGCTCTCCAGTGATTGAAATAATGCTGCTGTGTTGAAGCCAGAAAAAAAAAGGTTTCAGCATTAGTGGGAAGAATTAGTTTTCTTATAAGGATACAGAGGCAAACGGGGCTGCCCACAAATCCCAGATGTTTGGCTTTTTACAAAACTTTTTTTTTCAGCTGTGAGACTTGCCCACAGGGGTCAAATAGTGATTATTTCCATTAAATCCTGACAAAGTGGAAAAAGTTACTTTTGATTTCACGGCCTGCCCGGTCATCTGTTTTGAAACTGTTTTTCCCGTCAGTGTGACTCAGTACAGTGACGAGAACATGATGCAGCCGTACAACTTAGCCGTGTGCTTCGGCCCCAGCCTGGTGAGGGGGGAGCAGGACGACGACGTGGTGGCCCTGCAGCCTCTCATCAACGCTCTGGTGAAGAACATCATTCTGCAGCACGAAAGCATCTTCCCCAGTCTGAGTGAACTGCCGGGGCCAGTGTATGAGAAGTGCATGACCCTGGAACAGGACGACTGGTATGTTTGAAAAATGTGTTTGACCTCTCAGACAGAAGTTATTTACGTAATGAATTGTGGCTCGATTGTGTGTGCGTGTTCTCTTTTATTCAGTGAGGCTATTATTGAGGAAGGGGAAGCAGAAGCAGAGTACACCTACTGCAAAGATGGTGAGATGATCTGCCCTTTTTATTATTTTATGCTCTTCAAATGTCAAACATTATTTGAATACAGATGAAACTTGTTCTGCTGCAGATTTGGAGATGGGCTCCTCGGCTGAGAACGGTCAGATGAAGGTGGAGCGTCCCCGAGCTCACAGCAGTGGCTCCTTAGATTACAATAAGACACCAGCAGGGGGCGACTGTTCCACAGCTGGAAGGATGTCTCTTCAGATACCAGTTGGACCTCTGATCATGCAGAAGAGACCAGTGTCTCCTAACTACACACGCAAAGAGTGAGTCAATCACTAGTGAAAAGATGCATTTATAACAAGTATCTTTATTTTTACTTTGAGATTAAGTTTAAATGAGTTTGCTTTTATTTAATGAAAGATCTGTTGTTGTTTTTGTATTTTACCATATAAATATTCACATTTTTCTCAGAGTTTTAATCTTGTGGAATTTTTCAAACTTTTGTGTTCCTCTTTTACACATTGTTATGCATTTCTGCTTTATTAAAAAACAAGTCATTCAAAGTTTGTCAAGGGCTTCAACCCATCTACTTCTCCTTCTGTGGCCTCAATTAACTAGGCTTGTAGTCCATCAACCAACAGGGAGAAAACATTTGTTTTTTACAACATACTAGCAATCTTTATTTGCGTAATGAAACAAAAAATGCACAAAATTGCAATAAGAGAAAATACAGAAATAAGTTTTAGGCTGGGCCAAATTTGTGTAAAAAGGGAAAAACTGTGAAATTAGTTTACATCGGTATAGTCATTTTAAAGAAACCGATGCAGATGTAAAATAATAAAAACAAATTTGTATCAATGTGGATTTTTTTTTCTCTCTGCAGATGTCAGCAACATCCATCCTCAGAAGACGCTTGTGTCCAAGTGGACAAGGTATGTCTTCAATATGATTGTGTCTTTTTAGATAAGGTTTCAGAGTGTAAAACTAATTATTATACAACTGATAATGGTTCATTCTGAATTTTTACTGGTTTTTCATCACATCTGTCTCTCGTACTGAAGGTTGTCTGTCACCAGATGCAGTCAGTTTTCAAGGAACTTCTTTTAAGACAACCTCAGCAGGATCCCTCCTCCTCGGCACCTTCTGCCCAGACTCAACAGAAGAAGGGGAAGCGAGAGGGCTGGAGAGGGCCCAAGCTTTTCAGATCAGCTGACCCACTGGACTGAAAGGACTCCCATCAGAGCGAGAGGAAAATATGCCGATGAAATGTGAGGGCCGTCTGAACAGCTCTGACAGCAGCTTTCAACACTCAGAGACTGGAAAGCTGAAGTCTGCTGACCCATAGTCCCTTCTCTCATGTCTGGTTTAGGATTATTTCATTTGAGTGGCTCCTTTTATCAAAATCCCTCTGAGACAAGAGTTTTTACAGTAAATCCCTGGAGTGACTGCAGACCTGCAGGAAGAAATAAAATCTGTGAAATACTTGAAATGCTTGACTGTGAAATGAGTGCTGCTGTGTGACTGCATCTGTGTTGATATTCAGCTGCTCTGATTGGATTGATCTTTGTTTTTCAGTCATCTTTAGTGCTTTATAACAACGTTTTGTTCAAGATAAAAATTTAACAACTTCTAAAGAATGCTGAGAATACTGTGGCTGTAAGAGTGATGTAAATTATTTTTTACCCATTTCACACTTTAATTTGTCTGTATATACATAATAAATAATTCACATTTTCTAAGATTTTATTTTGAAGTCGTGGGAAATTGAAAGTATTTCATTCAGTCACTCAGGCTTTTATTGAAGTTACCTTCAACTCGAATGTTGTGGAAAAAATTAGGAAGTATGATTTGTGTGGATAGTGAGTAACTTGTACAACACAGCCATTGACTAGTTTGATTCAGTGTCTACTAATGTGTTAAAAAGCCAACTAGCTGGGACTTTTGGGTTACTAGTGCAACAAAACTGATGCCTAATATGACATCTGCTCCAACCAGTTGGACACAAGTGCCACTAGGTGGTTAAAAAAACGTTTTTACAAAGTATGTAGTGTGTGTCTAGTTTAGATTTGAACAAATTTATGTGAAAGAGACTAACACAATAAGATGTAAATCTGCCTGAGTTAGCAGTTTTCTTAATTTTCAATTGTAGACATGACCATTAACAATACATAATCGAATTGTGCGGTAACAGTAAAATGAGAGAATGCATGGTAAAAAATGTGCAATTACATGCAAAATGCAAATTCAGCTCACGTTGGTTGCCAACCCATCAAAGCCAAATGTGCAACATTGAATAAACAAATGGTCCATATTCCAAACCATTGTGTTTAGTTCAGTACATTACGTGCAAAAAAGCAACAAAAAAAATTAAACTACAATGAGTGCGCCTCACAACTCCCTTATCTGACCCGATTACAGTTTTGAAGAAAAGCTCAGTTGGCTCCTTTTTTGTGAATCTGTTATTCCACCATCATGACCCCCTTTAAACTATAGAATAACCCTAAAATATAATGATAGATAGATAGATAGAAAGGAAGAAAGAAAGAAAGAAAGAAAATAATTGGCTACAAATCAATTTTCATACATCAACATGAAGAAGAGCCAAAGTGCTGTTTGGCTGACGTGTCTATACACTGTAGTTTCCCAGAATCCCTTGCGGCGCGTCAGGCCACGTCACCGTAGCGCATGCGCTGTGGTGAACTTTCTTTGTAGCGGTGAGCTGAGGTGTCCTTTCATTCAGACCGTGTGAAAGTCTCTCAGCGTTTAACAACCTAACCTCAGAAACTAAACGAAGCCTATCTGAAACCATGATAATCCGGGTAGCCGCCTTCCTGACCCTGCTGCTGGTCGCCTGTTCGGGTAGGTGTTCCGAGAACCCGCAAAGGGAATTCGCTTGGTTCAGTTAGCTTTGTAATGCTAAGTTACGTGCTAGCTCAAGTAAAACGTGTTTAGACGATGCGATCACCTCTCAGATTACTTCTAGTCTAAACTGTGCATTTTTCCAGGAGAGACCTGCACTGATCCGCTCATCACTCCGTCGGCCTACACCACCTCCGACGCCGTCATCTCCTCAGAGTCTGTCTTCATTGTTGAGCTCAGTCTGACCTGTGCCAACGGAGCCCAGGTAACTGTCCACCTTCAGCACGTCAGAAACCCAAGCATGAGCTCTGATGTTACAGTGATGGTGGTCTCTGTCCTCCCCAGAGTGTGACTCTGTATGCTGATGTCAATGGAAGACAGTTCCCTGTGACCAGAGGTCAGGATGTTGGTAAATACCAGGTATGGGTTCACTGAGAGGACTTTTGTTTTTAAATCACTGTAAACACACAACATATAGACTTGGTGTACAACTGCAACAAGTAATAAGTTGTTTTTGAAGTATTGAAACAATTCATATTCTGTACTTTACTTCACTAAAGCACCTATATGCATTTTGTTGTTATTGGTTGTGATCCTCTGTGTTATTCTGGGTGGCTGTGGATCAGTGGTTGAGCAGCTGACAGGACATGAAAGTTACAGGTTCAGTTCCCTGCCATGCTCATATGTAGCTGTGTCCTCCTTGTTGATCAAGATCAATTATTTCTTAACTGCTCTATGGGCATTTAAACAGCTGCCTGCTGCTCCACTTGCTCTCACATGTGTGATGGATTAAATACAGCGAACAAATGTTTTAATTATATGGACACGCATAATAATAAGCGTCTGCCTCCTAGTGTCTCTCGCTCCACAAATGTGCTCCAATATCACTGATTAGAGTTGAATTTGCATCAGTAACTCTTCATTTGACCTAAATGTGACTCTTGGTGTCCTTTTTGTGAGTAGTATGAACTATCTTCAGGAGATCATAGAGAAGTAACAAACAGATTTGTCTGAGATGCGACATATCAGCAAGTTTTCTGGATGACAAGAGATGCCAAAAACTAAAAAAGAGAAAGATAGGGAGAATCATCATAAAAGCACCACCAAAATCTAAAATTTACTAGATGCATTATTTGATCTTAAGGCTCAACTTTTAAAGACATATACGTTGCAGATGAAATTTAAAAAATCTACTGGAAGCCATTTTTAGACATGTACATACTAACAAATTGATCAAATATATAGCTTATTAATAATTTAGACAAGTTTTTTCACAAGTTGTCTAAAACTTTATAGTGTGACTGACAGGGCCTTTACAAAGATTCAAATATCTAATACCTATCATCTTTTAATAAATGCTTATTGATGGAGTTAAAACTGAAGTTTTAGTTAAAACCCTTTTTTGTTGTTAATGAGCACAATGCTAAGTCAAGACAAAAGGCTTGAATCAGTTTATAATACAAGTCTTCCTTTCAGGTGTCCTGGAGTCTTCCTCACAAACAAGCTGCCTCAGGAACCTATCAGGTGAAATTCTTTGACGAGGAGTCCTACAGTGCCCTGCGCAAGGTTGGTTTTATAACATCAGCTTTATAGAATGTGTCATCTTTTGAAGTAAAGGTGTTTTAAAAACATGCTGCTATCTGATTTTCTTCCAGGCTCAGAGAAACAATGAAGACGTAAACGCTATTCAGCCTCTCTTCTCTGTCAACGTTGACCATAGGGTGAGTCTAAAAACTGATTGTAACATTATCCTAGGCCTGGGCGATAAACCGAAAAATAACCAATACCGACAATTATGTCAATAACCGACGTCATTTTGCCCGTGTCGGTATTTTTGGTATTTAAAAAAAATGAGGAAAAGAGAAACCTGCTTGTTTTCTGTTGTGGTCTCAAGCCTCCCAGTCTGATACAGACGCTGCTTTCAACAAATCAAACAAACCCCTCAGCTTAGTTTATCGAATGAGAGCAGAGCAGGGCGGGTCTTTCTGATGTCGGTGCAGCAGTCTGCAGGATAAACACAGGTCAGCTCTGCGGCTCCGAGCGAGCAAACCCCGTCCTCCTCACGTCGCTCCTGAGCTACCCGAGATGTTGGTATCTAAAATCTAACACTATAAGTTTGTGTTCAGAGCTTCATTATCGAACAGATATGTCCAACTTTGCTCGTGTGACCAAACTCCTCTCCTCAGCGCTGTTACAGGAGCGAGGTGCACACAAGCAGGAGACAGGAGTTGTTCTGAGAGAGACACTGTCTCAGCTCTTCTAATGAAACAATATTAACTCTAACAGATGAACCTTTGTTTGTCCCATATTATAGAAAAGATGAGTCTCTGCTTAGCGTTACCCCCTCTCCCCCCGCTATGTTCTCGCTATGTAGTTTATCACAAACATCTACAAATTTCATTCTTCACAATATAGCTTGCATCTATTTAGAACCATACTGTGACTGAACTGCTCTGTGATTCAATAATGATCAAATATGAAGAAGAATAAATAGTATAAAATGATTACATGTGCTCTCTAAATAATATAATCTTTTTGAAAGAAATAGTTATTTTAATAGAGAAATCAGTCTAACAAATAAAAAAATGTTTTTAAGTTATTTTGTGCAGTAAAAAAATTATACATAGTGTTTGTTTGTACTGAATAGTTGGAGATGGTTAAATATTTGTTTCACTATATCTGACTCAAGTCTTGCCAAAAATGTTTTTTATTAAATATATTAAAAACACTAAAATGACAAATATAAACTACAGAAAAGCTGTTCAAAATCTAAACTGTGTACTTTGACTAAGAACATGGACACAGTGTATAGTGTTATGACTATACTATATCATGTACCTGTGTGTGGTGGGGGTGGTAAGAGTTATCGTGCATTTATTGTTATCAAGGTGAACTGGTCAATATATTGCAATATAGATTTTAGGCCATATCGCCCAGCTCTACATTATCCACAGCTCCAACTGAGTGGATTTTGCATCAGCATCACTCAGCAGCTTGTCTTTTTAAAATGTTCTGTTTGAAATAAATCTAGAATGGTCTACATCTTTTTTTTTTCCTCCCAAAAATATATAATATTCTTGTTGAAATAATGTAATTCCAAAAAACAGGATCTGATTGTTTGTCGATTTTTGGGTTTAAACTCAATTTTCCACAGTCGCCTATGTTTTAATCCTCAGTACTGTAAAAAACCAAACTACTATGAAATACTTTTTCCATTTGAAAGAATAATGTTTTTATTTTTATGAATAATTCCTTTAATCATTCCCTCTCCTCATTTCAGGGTGCGTGGAGCGGCCCGTGGGTGTCAACCGAAGTGGTGGCAGCTCTGATTGGTATTTTATTCTACTACTTGGCTTTCAGTGCCAAGAACACCATCCAGGCATAACCTGATCCACAACAATGCTTCCACCTATGGATCATTAAAGACTGAACTCTGGTGGATTGGACCAACGATCCGTCATCCAGTGTTGCAGCAAAACCTGCAGAATTTTGCTGCTTTACCTGCTTTGAAGGGCAAACAGCAAAGAAAGAGACGTCCGTTTTTTTTTTTTTAAATTCAGATTGTGCAAACATTTTTATAAATTTTCCAATTAATTTGGTCACAAGTTGTCCCTGTCAGTGCACTAAGGACTTTGTGATTCTTCTTCTTATTTTGGTTTTTTTTTGTGGGTATGCTGGCCCGAGTGGGACTTGTGCAGATGTTTTGAATACCAACTGAGTTTCATGCTCATGAAATGTCAATAATGTGTCAGCGCTGGCTGGCCTGAACAGGCCTACGTAGACATGTCTCTTCCAGGAAAATGAATAAATGGCTTGTTCTGATTCCAATGTAATGTTTGTTCTTGTCCTTTTTTAAAAATACGTTCTTTCTCCAACGGAAACAAAAAAAAATAAAATAAAAATTACTGCCTCTTAATCCATAGCAACATTTCAAATAAGATGACTTAAGATGTTTTGATTTTCTGTGGAATAATAATCTGCTTGGAGAACCACCCCTGAGCTGATTTATATTCCCCAGACTTAATTGGAAGAAAAGTTGTCTGACAGAGATTTTCTGCTCTCCATATTTCACCCTTTTTTTTATAAAATGTTACACTTGCTGTTTTAAAAGAAACATCTTTTGTCCAAAAAAAAAAAAAACTGAGGTAAACTTGTTGACTTGGACAGTTTTAGCTAAGATGGAGATTGACATGTCTGCTTTTATTTTTGTCAGCACAGAAGCAGGATTGCCTCACCAGCACTTTTTTTTTTTTTACAAAGTCAAGGACATTTGTCTTTGAGCTCCAGAGCACTAGTGCTTTATGTCCTTCATTTTATGTCACAATGCACCAACACATTTAGATGTTAACTCAGCAGAGGGCCTGCGGAGCAGTTTTAAACTCCCACATGTGCAGTGGCACCAGTTGAACACACTGTGGCAGCTCGGTACTGCTGGTAAAGTGTTTTACAGGATGTAATTCTGCCATTCTGAAACCTCCAGTCCTTGTTCTGATGTTATAGATACCTAAAGCAAACTTGGCTGATGTCATGTTGTTTATTGGAGAGATTCCAGCTGCTTGAACCCCTCAGCCTGAAGGACTAATTAAGAGCTATCTCCACTGAGGAACACTATCTCCTCATAAATGCTCTGTACTATAAAGGAACACAGGATGTTTATCAGATGTCTGCCTTTTTCTTATTTGTTTTATTGGTGACTTTGTCATCACCTCCACCCTTGATGTGAGCACATCTTGTCTGCTGGCACCAGGACAGTGGATGATGTTAAATCTGAGAAGACTTAATCCAGATGCTCTGGGCCACTCAAACTGTGGGAAGAGGCCAACGGCTGGATGGAAGTGGATTAAACAAACAAACAGTCAAAAACCACGACATCTCTGCGGAAATGAGACTCGTCCTCTTTTATTTTGTTGCGTGGTTCAGTTTTGTAACTCCACAGCACACGGGTGGATGGAGACTGAAGCATCTTCAGAACGTCATTTCAGAAGAAATAGCTGCTCAGGAAGTCACAATTTATATTGGCAGGGATGTTTTATTTATAGCTTTATTATCTCTAAACCTCTAATTGACAGAAAAATATTTCTCAGTGAATAAAATTCTGTAAAACTTCTGTTTGATACTTTTCTTCTTTCCGCTCCTTTTCATTTGATCATGTTGTGTTGTGTGTTTTTGACACAACGTTATTAGTTGTATTGTTTTAATTGTTTGCAAAGAGGGTTGTGAAATCTTTAGACTTTTTTAAATACTTTTTATTCTTATTATTATTTCAAAGTGATGGATTTAAACACACAATAACATTAATCCAACATGTAGCTTATTGATAAATGTAGGCAAAAAATAATGTGTTAGTGTCAGAAAGGCACACATTCAGTGAGCACACCAGCTGAGCTTACAGCCTGACCCTATTTGGGGGACCGTCTCTCCCGTAGTTTTTGAGGTCCCAGGCTGAAAAGTCCTGTAGACAGAAAGTTAAAAGGGATATCTAAATTTGTGTGTGTGTGTGTGTGTTAGCTGCTATGACTGAGGTGTGTGAAACACCAGCTCCAGCAGACACTGATGGGCTTAGTGGGAATCAGCAATGTGGAAACTGGAGTCTCATAAATGATTCTCACATGGAGTCACACTTTCTGTCTGCGGTCTGCATCAGTTTTCCAGCTCGTTATTCCTCTATTTTATTTTTTTTGGAAAGCAGAACAACAAAATTAATCATCAAAAAAATTAATAAATAAATAAAACTGTCCACTTCCTTCAGTACAAGAATAGTTTCTATTTTTGTTGTTTTATGGACACTTAGGTAAGAAGCGTGACTCTTTAAAAAAAACAGCTTGGATTGAATAAACTCAGTCTGGTAAAGTTTTTCTTCTCTTTTTTTTTTGTCTTGTTTGTGCACAGTATAATATGCTTTGTCTGTTCATTCAATTTCCAGTTTAAGAAAAAAACAATCAAAAATGGAGAAATTCATCATATAAAAAAAATCTCCTTACACATCAGCAGGTCAGCAGCTGGTATTAGGCACTGTTTATATCATTTACAGCTCTGCTGGTCCCGCTGCTGTGAAATAGTGTAGGTTAAACAGGAGCAGACGGATCACAACAAGCCATTTCTCTGCACATAAATCCTGCAAGAGAGTGTTGAATGAATTCCCATAAAGTATTTTTTATCAGACCAAGTCCACATGCCTGGTCGTACCATTAGAGAAAAGAGAACCTGGACAGGGGGTTTACTGAGGTGAAAAAAGAAACAAGCAAGCTTAAATAATGAAAACAAGGTGGCTGAAAGGGATAAAAGCTAACGATTTGTAGAGAAGAGGCCCTGTTTTGAGTATCATAAACTAGGAGGTGAAAGTCTTTGTTGAGTCATAATAGAAAAATGATAAAAAGAAAGCACAACAATGGCCCTGTTTTTCTTTCACGTCTTCTCAAAGTTCAACGCTCCAAACTGAGAAACTGGTTGGTTGGTCTCGGACAGATTTGCCTCCCTGTCATCTTGGAATGAGTTTAACAGCCTCAGCAGCAGCCATCGGGCCTGCAGACTGAAGCAGCACAGACACATTGTTCCATATAGTAAAGCTCGTGGCTTCAGGGCCTGATTTATACGGACTGTGATCAAGGCTGCAGGGCTCTGTCATCCTTCAGCGCCTCTGGTTGAACTCCTTGGCTGACCTCAGGCTGAGCAGAAGATGGGGGAAATGCCCTGTTTCTCTGTCCTTGCAGCCACCAAGCTCCAAGCTGCCTAGAATGGGGTGCGGGGTGCTCATATATTTATTTTTATACCCCCTCCTATTACAGCTACAGACCAGACCGACGATGCTGTCCACCTGTAATGATGAGGTAACCTTCACTTTAGACATTGAGCTGCTCCAGTATGGAAACAGAGAACATTAGGACGTTCAGCATTAACGCCCCAGAACATCTATCATCCCCTGACGGGAGGAATGATGAGGGTTGCACTTTTAACAACAACCGTTGAGGGCTTTCTGCTCTTGATAAGCAAGACACAGACAGGAGGAAGTACACTGCAATGATGGGTCTATTTTTAGGGGATATTTGAAGGTGTTCATGTCAGGAAATACTCTTACCTATTAGAGAGCATTTATTATTAAACTGCATAAATGCCCTCTAATGGCTGCAGAAAAAAAGCATATTGCACTGATCAAGCATATTCGGCCTCGCCCATCAATCTAAAACCATCCTCTGACCTCCCAACTTCCTGACAGAGAGCGGATAAATACATGAATGCTCAGAAGGTTTGGGAGAAGTTTATCCATTTCCTGGTATAACAAAGTGAGACACGGGACGTCGTTGCCACAACCTTTTGTTTGGCAGAGCATCAAAGCGGAGGGGGATTCGTGTCTGGGGAACAAATGCACAGTGGCGTGCTGGAAGCCCAAACACTTCAGGCGCTCAGAGGAAAAGGTGAGGCTTGTCCTTTCGACCTGGGCGAGAGTAGTCCAGAGAGACACCTTGAAAGCATCCCAGCATTGTCCTCCAGCCTCACGAAACACCCAGCAGGCTGTTCTCTGATGAAAGGAGGAGGAGGAGGCGCTGAAACTGGCTCAACAGCACAGAACACAACACAGCATTATTATCAGGAACATCTAATCTGGAACAGCTAGTTTGATTAAAATATGTTCCACATATTCTAATCTCCGTTTGCGCACAAATTTGTCAAATCTGCTTTTCGTACGGCTGCTCATATAGTTGCACTTTTATGTATAAATATAAAAATCCCATTCAGTTTGACATGCAGTTAGAGACATAAAACATTACTTTCGACACAAATGGAAATGCAGTGGAAAGTGAGGATGAGAAAGACATATACGCTCCTGCGTAAATTCTTCTGTACAACAATAAATAAGAAGATAAAGTATATAAACGGCTCATGGTGTAATGTAACAAATCTTATGGTCCCTGCTCCGATGGTTGCTCTGTCCAAGAACAACATCATCTGAAGATTAATCCTCTAAAAACATCAGACTTCCTTTACAGACTGCACTTGGTTTTGACCGGGACTTATTAAATTAACGTGAATTTATTCTCCCCCTTAAACAGATACGCAGTTTAACATAAATGCAGTTGTTTCACTCCTCTGTTAAAGTTTATATTTTGTTAAAGCTTTGCAATGCTTTAACTCTACTGTTAAGGTTAGGGTTTGGATATTTTGATGTAAAGTTCTGTGGAAAGGTTATGAATAGTAAATATCTTAGTTGTTGTAGATTGGAGTGTTTAGAGTGAGTAAATATCTTAACTATTGTAGATTGGAGTGTTTAGAGTGAAATTCTGTAAATTAGGGTGAACAAAAATAATTTCAAAATTAAATTAGACGTTTTACATGAAATAGGATAAAATTAATTTCTTTAGATTAGACTGAAAGAACTTGTAATTTGTTTACTAAAAACAGTAAAAAATTCTCAGCTGTGAAGTTTACAGTTTCAAAATAAAAGAATACAATAATATGTCACTGCCGTCATGCTTTTCTTATTTATTTATTTCTTTTCACAATAAAATTCTGGCAACCACAGCTGACGATAGTTTTTTGTAAATTTCCCATTATTTTTACACTGTATTTCAAAAGCTTTAGTTTGGAGAATAACAGTTTAAGAAGGAATACATGCCTGTCAATCATGTTGTTTTTCAGGTATCAAATAACTAATAATAATAATAATTAAAGAAAAAAGCTAAAATATTTTCCTAAAAATATCCGCAAGGTATAAACTATGCAAACCAAATGAAATCATCTTCTGGAAAAAGTGTGTTTTTACTTTTTAATCAGGAAAATGTTCCATTTGTTTACATGGGTTTAAACTTATACTGTATCCAGCCTACAGGGGGCGATCTCACGGTTTCACCTTCGACTTGGTGGCTGTAGGACCAGAAAGCTGCAGGTTTGATTCCCAGTCGTGCCCATATGTCATGGTGTCCTTGAGCAAGACACCTAGAGCTCCCTATAGGTGCCTGCTGCAGCACTTAGGTGTATCTCATGTGTGGGTTAAATGATGATGATCTAAAACACATATTCTTAATTTCCACATTATGTTCCTTTGTCTAGTAATTAATAAGAAGTATGTTCACTGCTTTAAAACAGCAAGTGTTGATAAACAGAATAAAAAAAAGAGATGCAAAAAAAGTACTTGTTGCAACAAGTTGTCAAAAGAGGTTTAATATCCTGAGATGATAAAGTTTTGTAGGATTTATAAGACTCTGGACAAAGAGTGGACTGGGAATCAACTATATGTACTTTAACAGACAGCTTTGTGTTGTTTATCAGTAGCTACACTGCTAAGTGACATCACCAGACTGACAGGCTAAAGCTTATCTGAGCTGGGTCAAGACCAAAGTACCATTGCCTTAAAACAGATCCAATATTAAAAATAATAAAGGAGTTCATGTGAATGCTTTAAAGAAATGAATTACATCAGAGTTAGTTTTGCATAATATTCTTATTCCACCTGAAACATTTGAAAACTCATGTTTGAAGTGCCCTAAACTGCAGCTAAAACACCACTGCTAGCTGTGGCTGCTGCTGCTTTTGCAGACTCTTATTTAAAAATCCATTTAATGCAAACCTGAAGATGATGGTTTATAAAATACTGTTTGTATGAAGCAGAATGAAATTTTAGGGATTAGAGTTGTTTAGTTGCAGCAATCTATTATAATCTTTGTTCCTGTCTGGCTAACTCCTCAATCCTATCAGCATTAAACTCTTACTCTTTTTATCCAATCTGAGATCATTCAAAATACCATCTGCAACAGGTAAGATATTAGCTGCTTTTCTTTACCGTTCCACAGAAATCCACCTCAAAGGATCTATGACACTCTTTGGTTTGACATCGTTACAGTTCATGATATACATTCAGCTCTTCTTAAATAAAGTGTATTTACATTTAATGTGCCGTACATGATCAATAAATATACTTTACATCGTTTGTGCTGCACATGGAATGTTACAAAAAAAGTTTTCATCACTCTTTCAACATAATGTTTATGTTTTATACTTCCAAGGGTTCAGAATGTCATTTAGTGTGACTTTTATTCTGTTTGCACAACAAGCAGTCACTTAATATCGACCCACTTGGTCGTGGATAATCTGTTTGTTCTTGTTAAATTATTACCCTCTTTTGTTTGTTTGAGGGTGTGTTTTTTCTTCTTCTGTGTATTAATCCAGAATATCCTGGCGGGGCTGTCTCAACTCCAGTCCTCTGTTCTTTTGGATTAATCCTCAAAGCTGAACTGAATCTGAGCTCAGCCTCTAGTTCCTGTTTTTAATTGTTTTTCTTAATCTGACACATTTTGTGCATATTAATCTGTAGCATTCATATTTACTGCTGCTTGGTTCTCTTTCCAACCCAAGCATTTCTTCGCTGTTTTGGACCTTACATGTGAGCTCATTAACACAGCAGCCTGTCTTTTACATTCCTGCTGCTCTGCTGTGTCAGAGTCAGTCAGTGTTTCCTTTTTTCTTTTTCCTCTCTTGACTCGCTGCACGCCTCGGGAGCTGCTGAAGTCAAAATCTCTTTACTTTCCAGGTCATTTTGCATTTCAGCTGCACTGAGAGGTTAGCCTGCACACGGTGTTGACATCTCCAATGACACCCTTCCTTTAGTAGATGGGTGGGGCCGACAGGTGATAACAGATGAATGTCCTGCTGATGAAGCAGCTGTCTTTGTAGCTGCAAACAGCTGGCAGAGGTCAGGCCGTTCTGCAGCTGTGATGCTGCAGCTGATGGTGGATCTGTTGTGCAGCAGCACGTCCTTGCAGCTGCTGCATTTCCAGATGCGTTCTCAGCATGTGAGCTTCCGTCTTGTCGGCCCCTGTACCGTCAGTACTGGGTGTCCTTGGTGCAGGAGGTGTGCGTGGCCGTGGAGTCGTCGGGCAGGGAGCCCCGGCGGCCGAGTCGTGTCCGACAGTGGATCAGGTTTTGGAGCTCTCTGGACACGCTGCTGGAGAAAGCCGTGTAGATCCACGGGTTGGTGCATGAGTTCAGGCTGGCCAGCAGCATCAGGATAGTGAAGGCCACTCCTACTGAGAACACAAACACACCCAAAAAAATAAATACATAAAAAATATATAATCATATTTCAATGATGAGACAAAAACAGCAGAAAGTTAAAGGCCTAGCATTCTGGAATGCATATTGCCCACCACCTTTAACGACTTTCAAATTCAGAGAAAAATGTTTATGTGCACAAAAACTTGTTTGCGCTTGAGGTATATCTCAGACTCAGAATATACTGTAAGCCCAGATTTTCCTGAGGGTAACATTCTTCCAGGATCGTGAATAGTGAAAACATTTGAATATTGGGTGTGTTCCAGAAAAGAACTACAGCTCATTTGGGATGGCATCGTAATGCGGTAAGAACTAAACAAAAACACATGACGAATAAACAGTTAGCAGCTACAAACCACACGACTGTACGATACTGGTAGAAGCTAATGCTGCACTTCATGTGTCACGTACTGGACCGTATTGTTTTATTGTTGTCATTTTTTTAACAGAATTTACATTAATATTTATGTTACAAAATTAGTAAATGATATTGTTCTAAATAATTTTACTTGGAAACTCATGAAAAATCACAAAAAAAGAAATTCCTTAATTTACTGTATCTCCAGTTCTGCAAGATTACGTAAAACTCCCCAAAAAGTCTGAGTCCGGACCTTGTAAAACACAACTTTTCAGGGCTTCACTGTGTCGACATTTTTTCTTAACTAATACCTATTAGCTGTGGTGGCCATCTTGAACTGTGTTACTCTACAGGTTTATCAGTTATAGAATTACTTGCTGAGCTTTTCACTGAAATTCATCTGTTGGTTTATATTTTATTGCTAAGAAACAAAAAAAAATCATGCACAGACACACACGGTCACATATTGCAATCCCACTTGCTCTTTTAACCTGCCTTTTGGCATCGGGTGATAATGATGTGAGTTTTACCACACAGGCCGAGGACAAACTGAGGACAGTTTACAGTTTACATGTCAGTGTTTTCCTCAAGAAAACAAAGGCAAGAATGTAAATCTCTTCCGTTTGAACAGAAAGCATTTATGTTTATTGTTTCTTGCTTTATTTCCTGGTGAACTAAATATATCCCCAGAGAACAAAATCTCACATTCTGGCTATGTTTTTTTTGTTGTTTTGTTTTACTCCTATTAATAGGTTTATTAGCTACAGCATGTTTATTTCTACGTGGCCACTTGAGGACGGCAGATGAGGACAAACAGATTTTTGTTTTTTTTTAAACACGAAGCTGATAACAATCAGATGTGTGTGTGTGTGTGTTTGTAGCAGCCTGCCAGTAAGGACTCATCCATATTTAAGCACACTTGTAGCTGCATGTGTGCGCACTTTGTATATGCATGCATGCTTGTGCGTACATGTTTACACACTTTGTCCCGTGCATGTTTTTTGACAATGTGTGCGAGCTGCTGGCGTGGCTCAGTCTTGGTGGACATGTCAACACAGTGGAACGTTGCAAAATTATCTGGGTGATAAACAAGTTATTTACAGGTATTCACCCCAGGTGGGTGTATTTATCTTGAGATCAGAGGACGCCTTCTAAGTCCAAGCTGTCACTCACGACTTAAGGTGGAACTAGTCATCATCGATTGCCTCATCTGACCCCTAACTCGCAGTAAAGACATCAACAGATGCTGTTTGTTTGCCAAAATCTACTGAGACATCTGATCCAGAGATTTTTTTCTGGTTGTGGCTCAAAACAAACAGTGTTTTTCACCTTGAGCTTCCCCCTCACTGCAACATCGGAGCTGGAGCTTGTTCTTGAAATAATGAATGGTCCCTTTAATAATGAATGATCTTTACTCAATAAGATGGACAGCAGCGCTGATCAGAGGTTGCAGATGCAATCACTTAGCTTTTAGTGCCAAAACAGGGTCAGGTTTGCTCATTTGAAGCAATTAAACGGATTAACTGGGCCGAGGAGTCGCAATCCATCTGGGGGAAAACAACATCAGGGAGATTCGCTCGAAATCCCTGAGACGCAGATGTTTGTGCTTCTTGTTTTTTGTTTGTTTTTCTTTAAGTGGGGCTGCACATGTCCTTATTGTGACCTACCTTGATCTGGAGGGTGAGGATCCCATGCGGCCCACAGCTGCACGATGAAGAACGGCGACCAGCAGACAGTGTAGACCAACACGATGACCAGGGTCATTCTCACCGTCTTGGACATGGCTTTAGTGATACTTGGAGGTGGGGTGACCACAAGAGGAGGAGGAGGAGGGGGCGTGTAATCAAGGGAGCAGCGGGGAGAGTTGGCGCAGGGCTCCTTGAAGCCAGGGCTGCCTGGCGTTTGCTCGTCCATTGTAGATGTTTGGTGTTCATTGCAGCAGCTGCTGTACTGGATGACAGCCGGGACGTAGTCGTAACACTCGCCCATCGGGCTGCTATGAATGTGACCGTGGGGAGTGTCATTCGCAGCCTTTAAGAGCTGTCCTCCTCCTCGTCCATCCCTGCCGGCCCCTCCCCCTCCAGAGGCCTTCCTCCCCCTCTCCTTGGCCCTCTCGTCCTCCTTCTGGAAGCTGTGGAAGCGAAAGAAGATTTCATTCCTCTTCATCTCAGCCATCACCATCCTCTCCGACTTCTGGTAGATGTTGTTGTGGATCTCGCGAAAAATTCGGATCTGAGAAATAGGAGGTTGAAAGGGCAGTTAATGTCAGGAAGTGGAGACATTTCATCATCCGCAGGTGAGTTTTTATGACTGACAGTTGCAAATAAATCTGCTTAACAGGGACAGGATGTAAAGAGGAGCATGTTGGTCATCAGCCCAAACCATAAAACACTACCACGGTTTCACTTCATTACAGAGACATTAACATAACATTTTCTTGATATATTATACAATGGTTGTGCTCCCTCTGGGTTGGAGGGGAGTATCTGCCTTAAGTGGGGGAGTTTAAGGATCTGAGAGTCTTGTTCATAAGGGATGATTAGATGGACCGCCTTGGGACCCAGGAGGAGCTGAAAGTGTCGTCGGGCGGAGAAATGTCTGGTTTTACATGCATGTTAGGTAACTGTCACAAGGTGAGGTCTAACTGACTCTATCTGTTCCTGTGATGGGCTGGTGGCCTGTCCAGGTACTTCACACTAACATCCTTGAAAAAAACGAGTGGGTAATGTTTGTGGGCTTTATGTGAATAAAATACAATTGTAATCTTTTTATTAAAAAAGACTTAAAGGCAGAGACTCCTCTCTAAGTCCACCAGATTTAAGCTGGATCTATTTCCAGTTTTAGATGTTAAATTAGTTGCCCCCAACCTTTGTTCCTCTCTTATAAAAAGTGCCATAATATGCTTCTTGATTTGAAACAGGAGCTTGAAAAAACAGGTCATTGATTCTAAGTTGAGCGGAGATCTGGCACATTCCACCCCCCGGCAAGAGGCTCCCCGAGCGGGCAGCCACCTCGGCAGCAGACCCCCAAGTGCTGTTTTAATTAGGAGAAATAGCTGGACTCTAGAAATATCTTTCCCCAAATAGAGCAGGACTGATAGGAGGCAGGCGAAAATGCCTGTCTGCTACATAACACCAACTGCAGGGTCCCATGGTTCACTCAACAATGGCGCCCCCCCCCACACACACACGCAGCCCGCATTTCATTCATGCCACACACAATCATTGACAGATAAAGCCGCCGTGTGATGTGCGTGCAGTCCTGTTATCAGCAGCCCTTGTGGATGCAGAGCAAGACCCGTCGAACCAGTGTTACCTGACAGATGGTTATGATGAGGGCAGGCAGCAGGAACACAGCCACGGTCATCCAGGTGACGTAGGCCTTCAGCCCCCACGGCTCGGCAAAGTTGCCCCAGCACTCGAACACCCCGGGGGACACCTCAGAGCGAGAGAAGATGAACACCTGACAGACACAAGCAGACGTGGTGGTCAGAACACCCGCAGGCCGAACACAAGGTGATTTCTTTGTTTTCTTTTTTTCCCTCACCTGAACTGTAGTGACCTCATCGAGCTAAAAATAGAGCAACATCTTGAGCTTCGCTGTAGAAACAAGGGTGTGGACGCCCACTGAGATCTTATTTCACCATGTGTTTAAGGTTTGTGTGTGCCTCTCTGTGTGTATACGTGTGTGAGAAAGGGTTTATGTCTTCACCGCTCCCTACCTGTGGTATGCTGAGCACCAGTGCCAGGCCCCACGCCACCATAACAGGAGTGTTCCAACGGTACATGGCCCCAACGCGATAGGCCTGCAACGGGCAGCAGATTGCATGGTGTCGGTCCACTGTCATGGCAACTATCATATAGGAGGAAGCAAACATCCCAACTATCTGCAAGTACTTGATGGACCGGCACAGCAGGTCAGGCCCCTGAAACCTCTCGGTTATGTCCCATATGAGCTGAGGGAGAACCTGGACACACAAGTTACAAAAAAAAAAAATTAATAAAATGACCGTGTAGCTTTTCATTTGTATTTTTTTTTTTTCAGAGAACTTCTGAAGGAGAAGTCTGATGATATGTATTATCGTCTTTTTGCTCATCCTTCCGTGCCACAGGCTGCTACTCTTATCTGAATGAGCATCAGTACATCGTTAATTACAGCGGATTACACATGATCCTGCTGACTTCAACAGCATGTGTGTTTACAGGCAAAAAAAAAGAGCTTCAGCTCCTAATGGAGTAATGTTTGTCCAATAATGGAACCTAAAGTACACAGTAAAAAAATATCATCACATTTGTTCTTCTTACTGTTTATATGTTTGAACTGCATAAAATATCTTGCATAAATAAAATCTCCAAGTCAACATAATCCATCTTACACTGTCAGAAATGTTTATAGAAAAAGCAATAAAAAGGAATGCAGATTGCTGCCTTTATGGCGCAAAGTTTGAAACTGAAATCTTGTTCCATTTATTAACGCTCAGTGTGAGTTGAGGATAATTCTTAGTTAGTTTGATTAGTTGTCAAATTAGGTTGTCCCCAGAAGTTACTTAGTTGTAAATATACACACGATTACTTTCTGTGAGTATAATTAAATTCTGCCTAGTGATTCAGAGATGTTTTGCTAACAGAGACAAAACAGCATTCATACACAAAACTATGACATCATCACCAGTGTTTTGTTGCAGCAAGTACAACCAAAGAAACCAACAAAAATTTGTTATATTTATTGTGCTTTAGTTTTATTTACTGTCTTCATTTGTTGAAAATACATACTTATTCATCAAAAGTTTATTTACATTTATGTAATTTTGGTAAAAGTAAAATTTTCATTAAGTTTCTGTACTTTTTTGTGCTGCTTTTGACTTTTAAATTTCCACTTTAAATCCTTTAAACCATAAAAAATGTCGAAATATTGAGCAAGTTAGTCATTTTAACTGTTCTGTCAGAATAATTTCAGGGGATCTGCAATAAAAATGTCAAAAGCCACAACTCAGCTGATCTGTTAAAGAAAAACAAGTATAGAGTTCTTATCAAGAAGCTTTCAGGTTCAGTTTTTAGGCACAACTTTCTGCATTGTTTTCTACATAATTGCACATTTTAAAACTATGTGCTTGAGTAAATACATTCAGGATGAATTTAAAAAATAAAGATCCTGCGAAATGCAAAATAATTTTAAGTGTTCATTTTCTAAGAGTGATCAATAAAATTTATAAAAGAACATTTTCAGCCTAATACTTAAGATAATGTGTTTTCTTATATTGTATCATTTAAAACTTCAAGACCTTTCATCAGTTTAAAAGAAAAAGGAAATAACAGTGGCTGCAAAAAAACATCCTCAGGAACATTCCTGGAATGATGGTGCACTTTTTTTTATCAAACAAACACATCGGCCACAAACAATGTGACTAATGTTTTAATGGCTCTACCTTAGTAGAGCCATTATAAGAAAACATTTCCTGCGTCATTAACTGGAAAAAAAAATTCAACCTCAGAAGTTTCAACAAATAAATAAATAAAAATATTGGAAACAAGCCTTGTTTATTGATGAAGATAAACGTTCTGGCCACAGAAGGTAATTGCAAAGGTAATTACTGCTGAGAATGTGGGTCTAAAAGCCACGCTCTGTGTTGGTGTGACTCTCTGAAACACATAACCAGCACGAGAGAGAAGTCATTCAGAAAAACTGTAACAAACCCTGGGTGAAAAATGAGCATGCTATTTAAGCATTATTTGAAGCTTTTTTTTAAATCAGAAAATCAATTGTACATAAGACAGCATAATATTTCCAAACACAACTTCAAACTGACAACAAACGATTGATTTGTCACATTTTATGTCCATTTGATACTGTGACTACTGAGTCAGCATTCACACAATGGTTTCCCTGTACTTTTGTTTGTTAATATTTTTGGATGTTTTGTGCGTACTTTGTGCTATCCTATTCATTTATCAAAACCTTCAGCTCATTCACAAGATTTTCAAAACTTTTAACTTAATAAGTGCTTTCCAAACAGAAATGCATCAAGATCTATTTAGTTCTGTAAGAAATCTGCTTTAGTAAACTTCCTCTTGTCTTATTTTAGCTATTATTAGCTTTTAGATAGCATTTTGCTACATTTAGCTTTAAGATAGCCTCTTGTTCTTTACATCTTCTAGCTTACACTTCTTAAGATCTTAGCTAGTCTTTGGCTATTTTTAGCTGTTACATAGCCTTATGCTACCTTTACCTTTACTTTGTGCAAAAAGTTTTGCTCCTTTAGGTTTTAGCTACCCTTTTGCTAATTTTAGCCCTAGCTAGCTTTTTGATGCTTTTAGTTCAAATTTTGCTATATGTTTCTGCTTTTAGCTTATAGTTAGCTTTTTGCTACTTCATACATGTCAACCCCTT
>JARVGW010000047.1:13801034-13844123 GCA_031762495.1 Anablepsoides rubrolineatus | reverse complement strand
AAGAACTGCTCCTAGATTGTCATTTAATATCTATCTATCTATCTATCTATCTATCTATCTATCTATCTATCTATCTATCTAGTCCAATAACCCCTCATCACCAGATTTAGGGTACAATCCATCTCTCAAGGCTCAATGGGCCTTGAAATTACCGTTTACGTGTCTCGTGCGTCAGAACAATAAGGATAAGACTAAGACTGTTGCTGCAAGACCCACTAATGCGCTTCTGGATTTTTAAATAACGCATTAAGTATAAAAATTATAAAATAAATACACCACCAACAAATTTATACCACCAGTGTTTATTTTTTCATAAATAAATAGATAGATAAATTATTACTTAAATAGGTTTAATCTTATCTTGTGTCCTCTAGCTGATTTGCTGATGAATCTGCTGAGCAGACAGCTCAGTGTCAGCCAGTTTAAGCAGATTAGCAGGGCCTCACGTTTTCTTCATCGTTCCCAACAATAATCCACCAGCCAGAGATGATTTCAGGAAAATCCTGTGTTGCTGCTCTGAAATGGATTGTCAGCAGTAATAATTAGGAAATTAAAATATGTTCCCTTCTGTGTTCTCAAGGTGTCTGTCCAGAACTTTCGTTTCTAAACCATCAGATCTCAAATTGGAAACTGATCAATTCACCCTATTTGATGTTGAGTGTTGTGAAAGCAGATTCAATTACTCCAACCTAAAGGAAATGTTTTAACAGCTCCTCCGAGGTGCCCCAACAGACTAATGAAATTATGGCTGCTCTCCCAACTAATGCCATTCAGAGTCCCCCCCTGCATCAGCAAATCTCCAAACCACCTGATTTATTTTTAATGATATTACACCCTCAGCCGACTGTGTCATGGTAATAATCAGAACTGCTCCAGCTGCTTCTAGATCACATTAGCCAGGCTTAATATTGACAGTGGTGGGCCCAATAAACAATGAGACTGAAGGCAGAGGGAGCTTAGAGGCAGCCTAGCCAGTGGGTATTCTGCAGGAGGCAGAGGAGGTGCAGGCCAGGATGCTCCGGTTCCCTATGCCCTGGAGGACTGGCACTGGCATTATGCATCTTTTTTATATAGCTCTGTGGGGCTTTAAATCCACCAAATCCAGACCCCACAGACCCAAGACATCAAAACCACACTCAAAGGCAGGGTGTAAAGGGGGGGCATAAAACTTGTGGCAACTTGATTCTCTGCTATTCTTTTAACTGGAAGCTGAGACCTGCCAAGACAACAAGGCAGCTGCACCTTGTGGAGGTTCCTGCTGGGATGAGACATTTGGATAAAGCTCAAGGGGAACCCCTCTGCAGAGCTCACCTTGCAATCAGAGGGGGGAAGTTCTTATTCAAGGGCAAAATATTTGTTTTGTTTTACTAAAAATAGAGACTCAAATCTCTTCAAAGTGAATGCACATTTAATAAAAAATGGAATCTAACAGATAATGTTGTTCATTTAGCTTGCTGGTCAAATTCTTTAAAATGTTATTAATTAAAAATATTTGGCAGTTGATTTTGATTAGTCAAATGGTTTCATCCATTCAGCAAATTTATTTCTAAGGCTTGTCTAGTTGCTCTATTTGCATAATGGTCACACTGGGACTCAGACTGGGCCACTTGTGGGATACTTGCACCTGATCACAGACGCACCGTGGCTCCCTGCCAATCACACCTTTGCTGTCGATTCTCCCTCAAACAAAAGATCACCTGTATTTGTCCTTTTACATGTTGTTCATTATCTGGAAAAAGTCCATAGTATAGGGAGATTTTTATCCTCTGTCTCAAATTGTTGTTTAGATCCGAGGGGATTTTGTATGGGGGCCCACAGATTAGCGTTGTTGATTAGTGGTTGGGCGTAATCCTTTCAGACCCTCTCTCTCTCCAAAACACCCCAGGGATATACCCATTTCCCAGAGGGCCGGCAGCGTGGCAGATGGATCCTCCTCCCCCCTCTACTCATCCAACCGCACCAAAAAAAATCTGAAAAAAAACAGAAAAAAAAAAACAGTGTTGATGTCCTGGGACGGAGGTTGTAAAGTATCCTGAATCTGAAACCACGGGCACCTTTGTTTAATGGTCCTCTCTCCTCACTTAGTGAGAATTGCCCCCAGGCCCGATTCCCATTCTGTAGCCACATTTCTACTAGACTGGAATGTTTTCCAAATCCATTAGCCTGAAGAAAAAAGGAATAAGCGAAAAGCAATCTGCTCATATTGTCAAGATGAAATGCTGCCGTATAGATCTTATCAAAATTCACTGTGGGGTCCAGGAGATTTATATTATTGACATAATAGTTTAATGGACAGAGACGACCCATGATCCAGATTTATATCATATATCATACTGAATCTGATAGGTCTATGAGATTTTATTCCAGCAGTCAATTTGTCTAATAAATCTGGCAGAGGTTTATAAAAATGCCATCTAAGTTCATTTTTTCAAAATAAGAGTTAATGCATTTTCTCCTTGTTTGAAATGTGTCCAGTGTCTCTGACATATACGTTAAGCCTATTGAAAATTGAAAATGCACAATGCTAAGCTTCTTTTTACACAACAACCTGCATCATAAGAAATACGGTTTTAATTCTGTAAAAGCTCTTGATTCAAACTATGAAATGCACCAAGTCTCATTTCATAAAACATCTTACCTAAACTTCAAATGTTGCATAAGCAAGTAAAAATGTTTTTTTTTAACTCATTTGCACATAGATGAATTGCATTTAAACCTTGTGATAAAACAGATTAGAAACTCAAATAAAGTGTGTGAAACAGTTGGAAACAATGCAAATGTATATGTATATGTGAATTCAGCTTGTAGTTTGCCAACACTACAAATCCTTGCCACCCTGTGCCACATCAGCCCCCCTACGATTTGCCTCCATCTTTTATGAGCACTACAAAGGGCTCAGCTTTCAGAAGCGGGCCGGAGAGCATGTGCATAGACCAGAGCTTTAATTCCCATTGTATTCTTGTGATCTTGGTGTGTGTGTGTGTGTGAGAGAGAGAGAGAGCTAGAGAGTGTGTGTGTCTGTGTTTTAGCAAAAGAGGGAGAGGGAGATAGAGATGAAGAAAAAGACAGGAACAAGGACCCATCTGTCAGCGTAGTGCACGAATCCCTCCCAATCCACTCTGGGTCTCCTGGGACAGGAGCACAGCACAACTCACTTGTGGCAGTTTTTTCTTCTTCTTTAAAAATTATTCTAATAACAGTAACAATAACTCTTAAATGGACTGGTCTTCTTTTGATCTTATAAGGTCTCGGCTACTCCTTGAAGGAATGCACTCTCTCCTTTCATGTCATGGTTTTACCTTATGATGAGAAAAAGTTGTTTTGGTCAAACTTTAGCTGAGTATAACTGACTTTTTTTTGCACATGTTAGTTAGCAGCTATCTTGAATTGGACTACCAATGGTTAATTAATTTCATTAAAATCTATCCAGTGGATATTTTGCTATGCAAAACAGATAAAATAAGACACTCACACTCAAGCAACTATTATCGTCCGTTCACTTTGCATAAAAAAAAGCTCTTGTTTTAGGGATCTAATGGTATTAATCTCACTGAAAAATTTTATACCATTTTTTTTCTAAGTAAACTTAAGAATTTGATTTATTCCAACATAAAGCAAAGTCCTCAATAGTCGTGTTAGACCTCATGTTCTCATCGTGATCATTTAAGGGGTTGGCTGTCTAAGTTAAATTAGAGCCGGCTAATTTTCTCTACTACAGCAGTCATTTGGGATACCGAAGGGGATTGTGGGAGACAGAGAGACCTTAATTCGCCTTTCAGACTGCAGGTGTGCTGAGGTCATTCTCACACCCATGGGGTAGGAGTGGGTGTACCTGGGGAACTCTGGGCTCATCATATTAGTCACACACAGACAGACAGACAGACGCGCACGCACGCACGCACGCACGCACACACAATAGGGTTCATCATCTCTACATGCCTTTTTGACCCGCGCGCTGACCAGGAGCCACGAGGACCGTTAGGTGCAACTGCTTCAGCACCAGACATCATAGGTCGGAGTGAGTGACGCTCGCGCATCCAAGCAACAGATGCCGTCACCTCATCCCCCTCACCCCCAGGGCTTCCTAAACCCGACCATCTGTTAGTCTCTTCCCAATAAATCGTTAGATAAGTGCCCGTTTTTATGCGATGTTTCTGATTAGCCACGTGAGTCGTATTCAGACATGGAAATAAGTCGCACGCATAAAAAAAAAAATACTGGAGGAGCCACAGTAGCTGAAGTTCACTCACGAGCACAGCTGTGCGCACTCACGCGCACAACAATGGGATCAATGCGGGGGCACGTGCGAGTCGCGAGAGCCAGGCTGTCCGTGGCGGGTGATGACAAAAGACCCCCGCTGCGCAGCGGCTCGCCGCGCACGAGACTGGCGGGCTTTTATTAACTTTATCTGCGGCCACACTGCGTGCGCCTGTGTTAGAAACTCTTTTAAATTAAATCTATTATTTATTATCTGATAAAACAACATTGTGTAACTTATCACAACACAAACAACAAACAGGAAATACAAAAAAAGACTGCGCGTTGTCAACTTTACCTCAGTTCATTAGGTTTAAGCCTATGAAGTACCTGTGTCTCTATTACTGCACCGGTCGATTCAATAATCAGATTGTGTTCCAGTGCGTGACGCTAAAAATGGACGAAAACAATCGAAAGAGCGGGTGAACAACGCGCGCGCACCTGCTCTATGCGCACCAAGCTGTCAAAATCACTTAAATGCGCACACGAGGAGGAGCGTCTATAACTCCTGCACCGAGCTGCCTGTTCTGAGTTTAATTAGGTGGAAAATTCCTAATCCAACCGACTAATGACGACATACTGAGGCAACCCAGTTAACACACAGGACAACAAAGCATAGATCTTTAGTCCTGTAAACAAGTTTAGGCCTCTGTAAGATAGAGTTTTTATCATAAAATCTACACTCGTCTTTGCCATATTTTTTTACAACTTTCAGCTTCCACTTACCTTTAGTTGTTTTGCTCCTTTTATTTTATCTCAGTTTCAGCTTTTTTAGCAAATTTCATCAAAGTCATTCTGCACTCAGCATTTACGTCTGCATTACGCAAAAATGCATTTTTTTCTTGTTCAGATCAAATATTCTTTTACTAAAAATGATGAAAATACGGCCTCCATTTTTATGGCTGAATGTGTAATAGTTTGCAAAGATAAACAAGCAAAACATGTGTTTTTTTTCGTTTTATTCCCCCCATTTTTTAAGAAACAGTACTATTTGCAATGAGTTTGTCTTTAGAATAATAGTCGAATTAATATTATTTGACACAATTATTTGCTATTTAAGCCGTTGATCAGATTTGGTTTGATGAGTCAGTCACTGATTAAAACTGATGAATTTCGGAGGCTTTGGCATCGGATGCGCACTTCACCTGCGCGCTTTGTGACCCCCCCCCCCCCTTTTTAAGGGACCTTTTCCAACCATGTCAGTGTTTCTTGATTAGCTAATATGAGCCACATCCACACCAGAGTACGTGACCTCCCTGTTCTGCGCACGTTTTATTTATTCTTGCTAAACAAGAGTGAATCTCCTGTCACGGGCCCGACACGCGCTTTTGGATAAATTGGCTGTGGGAGGGGCTGAAGAGGGAGGTGCTTATCCGACTAAAGGCAACAACATCAGTCTGTTCCGATCATTTGGAGATGAAACTTGCGAGCGCGTTCATGGCTGTCTGAAGGGAGGACCACAATTTGGAACATTGACAGATGCGCAAGAATAAAAACGCAGCTATTCTGGATTTTTGTTTTTCCTTTCTTTCACTTACAGCTTGTGAAATTTGTTGAGTTGTCAGCCACTTTGCACAGAAGTACTGCTAAATCCAAACAGGTGAGTTGGTCGTTTTATCCATTTAACTTCAAGAAAACTAGAATAATAATAATAAATATGCACGCAAAAAAAATCAAGTTATCTTTAAATATGAGCAACATCATGTGTGCACATTCAAAGATAAAATTGATTCATGAAATCTGAGATTTAGTATTAATTATTTTTTTTACCCTAAATTTTCATCAGTCTAAATTAAATGCTATATGTTGGAGGGTTTTTTCAAGTTTTTAATTTTAATTTAGAAATTACAATCTGTCTTTTTGTAAGATTCAGTGAAACCTTTTGTGCATTTATGAGCAATAATTAGGACAATTTACTGCAAAACAATAGCAACTCAGATAAGTCTAATTTAGTAATAAGAGCAAAGTGGCAAAAAAAATCTCAACACTTTAATCCAAAAGAATTATGTTTTATGTAATATAAAAATGTTTCATTTAAAATATAAAATGCAGTTACACATTTTTATTCAAATCTTTTATCTGAGAGATGCTGGCTCAGAGAGCTGTCCACTCTGCAGTGCTGAAGTTGCTTTCATTCTGGAGGTTTTTCATGTTTTCTCGTTTGATCAGTCAGTTTAAATCAAAATACAAGTTTTCAGATTTAAAGACATTAAACACTGAAAAAAGAACAAATGACAAACATTTTGTACCTTTCTTCTTCAGATCAAAATGATGACCAGACCTTTTGGGAAGAGCAGGGATGTGAGTGAGCTGGTGAGCTCCCTCAGTTGGCTGGAGGAGGACGGCAGCTCCCAGGACGGAGACGAAAGTCCAGAGATGAGGGTTCGCCACGGCCTGAACGTTGGGGCCCGGATGAACTCCTGCACCGAACTTGGCAGTGAAGATATGGAGGAGGAAGAGGAAGAGGAGGAGGAGGATGACGAGGAGGACATTGGACCAGATGGAGAACAAGGTCCCAAAAGACGAGGCCCCAAGAAGAAGAAAATGACCAAAGCTAGACAAGAGAGGTTCCGTGCCCGGAGAGTCAAGGCCAACGCTAGGGAACGTTCCCGTATGCACGGGCTGAACCACGCGCTGGACAACCTGCGCAGAGTAATGCCCTGCTACTCCAAAACACAGAAACTGTCCAAGATCGAGACTCTGCGGCTGGCCCGCAACTACATCTGGGCTCTGTCGGAGGTGCTGGAGAGCGGTCAGTCCACAGAGAGCCACGGTTTTGTGGAGATGCTGTGCAAAGGTCTGTCTCAACCCACCAGTAACCTTGTGGCTGGCTGCCTGCAGCTTGGACCCTCACCCTTAATTCTGAACAAGATGGAGGACAACTGTGGGGGTCCAGGAGTGCCGACTGGACATACCCTCAGCTACCCATCCCCAGGCCTCCCAAGCCCACCTTATGGCTCCCTGGAGGCATCCCACCTCCTTCACATGAAGGGACTGAAAGGGCCTATCTACGACCAGTCCTCCCCCAATGAGTGCAGCGGCGGCACGCCTCCATATGACGGGCCCCTCACACCCCCCCTCAGCATCAACAGTAACTTTGCCCTGAAGCAGGAGCCTTCTCCTCATGAACCAGAGAGGAACTACACGATCCATTCCGCCCACCATGCCCACTACCTCTCATCCCACCATTACCCATATACGACTGGCAGCTTAGGGGGGCCTCCGACTCAGGCTTCTCGTTACGAGCTGCCCCTGGATGTGACCTTTGATTCCTTCGCCCCCTCTCACCTGATCACGTCTCAGATAGGTACCATCTAACAAGTGGCTGGGCAGAGAACTGGACTGATGTACAAACTGCTGTAAAAAACGACAACTGTTGTTCTGACTGTATAGATAAAAAAGTTTAGATTTCTGTTGTCGAGCACTCTGGGAGAGCAGTGAATGCTCAGAGGGAGAGACTCAGCGCCTCAACTCAGTCTACCTGATGCAAACATGCACCCAATAACAAGAAATTATTTATTATTTTATATTTGATCATATAGTTGATATTTGGTCTTCAATTATTTCTGAACAAGCTACATTTTCATTTGTCAAAAAAGCTAAACTAAGGATTATTTGACCAAAACTTTCATGTTTGAAGCTTTGCAAAAAGAAGAGTTGATCCAAAAGTCCCCAGGTTAATTTGTGCACTAAGGTTTACAGTCAACATCCTTTTGTAAGGAAAGCAATACATTTATTTATATGTATATTTAATATTTATTTTGATGATGTCATGTCATTTGGATATTTTTTTTTTCTTTCAGCACAGTCTCTGTTTCGCTGTCTTCTTTGTCTATTGCCATTCTCTGGTAGCCATACTGTATTTAAGCTATTTATTTGGAGGTCTTTTCAGGTACTTGTTCATTTTGTGTTACGATTTTTGTCAAACGTTCTGTTAATATTTTTGCCATTTCGCACTTAATTGAATAAATATTCTTATATTATATGCTATTTCCATAGTAACAATGTGTGGCATGATTTTTTTTAAGAAACATTGTCATCCCATTTTATTTTATCTTAGCATATAAGCACTGACATTTACAAAGGCAAGTCTTTAAGCTGAATGAATTACAGCTTTTCCTTTCAACTTTACTTAAAGTTTGAATTTTTTTAATTTTCTTTATATTTTTGCAAAAGCGTCTCATTTTAAGTTTAAGTGCAACAAGTTTCAGCTTTTGCAATATTTCATACATGCTTAGTCTTTGTTCCAGTCATATTTTTTTTATTTACATTGAGCTAAACAGATTGCATGCAAGTTTCTTTTTGATAAGTGCATTACAAGTGCACAAATTCCACAACAAAAGCAGTCAAAACTAAACAAGAACTAAAGAAAACCAAGAACAAAACGGTAAAAGAAAAGTAATTAATTTACAGAAGCTAAAATGATGTCAAAATAAAACTAAACGATGAATGAGTGGAGGCTGATGGTGGAGAATTGCTGCAGGACGTGAGCATCTGCGTGTCGAGTCTGTGTATGATGTCATTTAAAGACTTGCTTCGAGGTTTCATATGAGGTCAGTGGGGGAGACTGCTGTGGGGGACCATGGGAAAAACCGCTCGGGGGAACAGGTGAACGAGTCACAGAGGCTTTTTTTGATGTTCACTTTCTCTCACGTGTCCCATTTTCCCATCAGGCTCATGCCAAAACACTGTGAGGCGCAGAACCCATTCTCAAACCGGTCATGCACATTTAAAAAAGGGCAGGAGAAGAATAGGATTTCTGCAGAGACAGAGCCTGAATGATGTGTAATAAATTACAAACCCATCCAGTCATCAGAAATCCTTTAATTTAAAATTTCAGCAGGAATATAAATTCCTGGAGTTATTTTTTTAGATTATACCCAAAGAGCCAAGTTCCCAACACATATTTATCAGTCACCTAATGACCAGGTTTGGTTTTGACTTTAATGATCATGTTGAAGGACAAGATGGCTCTTGAGAGAAACAAAGAACAGGGTGCAGAAACCGAGTGGTAATAGTATGTGATGGTGTGTACAAGTGTGTTTATCCTCGTGGACCTTTGGGACAATTGTGCGAAGGAAAAAAGTGCTTTGTAGGCTGTTGTTGAAGAGGACTCCTGCCCTCCCTCCCCCTCTCCCTCCTTTTTTCAGCTACTTCTCCAAATGTTTGTCTTTTCCAGTTCTTGCATAAAGTGCAGAAAGGCCACTGAAGAATAGGGAACGATTGTTTTAGTGGGCGCCACTGGTCTATTGTGAGCGCAGCCTGTTCTTTCTCTTGACCTGTGACCTGTATTGTTGTTGGGATTCTTGTTCAGGGAGGGCAGACAGCTGGGGGAGTCGAGGGGAGGGGAGGGGGGGTGCTGTTGGACAGCTGGGCCAGTTTGCGGGGAAAGAGAGGAGAGTGTGAGAGCATGTGAGAGAAGGATGAGAGCGAGGGTGGTGTGGGGGGAAACAAGTGTGTTACAGAAAAACCAGAAGGGGAGGACAGAGGACGGCTCAGAGGGCAGATGAGGTGACAGAGGTCCTCGCTCTTCATTCACGAGTCTGTCCTCGTTGCTCTCGTGTATCAGCCTTGGCACAGGAACCACACATTGCTATACAGACACACACTTGGCCTGGGAGAAAGTACTGGCGCACCCTTCTTTGTTTGGCCGGCTTTTTGTCCACGACAAAAGTGGTATAGTGGGTGAAAAAAGTGAATTATCCTCTAGAGTCCAAATACATGAGTGGATGGATATGGAAATAATCTCTGTAAATTGACTTTGGATACAAGATTACAAAACACAGGGACAAATGAGACATGGGATTGTCAGGGATTGGAGCACAGAAGAGCGCTTTTAGCTACATTAGGAAAAGTAGAAATGACATCCACAATGTGAGCTTTTAAAGTCAATGTTTTCTGTTAGAACTGTAGTTTATGAGTGCAAGAGACTTTTTTAAAACAACACAAAGTATCACTAAAAATATTTCAAAAATATCACAGCTTCAAACAACTAAAAAAGCAAATGATACAGTTCATGCAGCAGTAGCCTAATAATAGTAAAAAAACTTTATTCATTTCATAAAACAAAACAAAAAATATGTGTACAATAAAAATATTTATATGTAAAAAAATCTTGAAATCAGCAACTCATTCCCAGGCAAAGGTGTCTAAAACTCATAAAAAGGCATAAAAAGCCATGTGCAATATGCATTTTTCAACAAATGCTAGCCCTTTAATTCCTAAAATGTAGGTTTTGTTACATTCCTCTGTAACTACTATTAAAATGAGTGTTCGTAGCAACAAAACAATTTAGCAGAAGCAGCTGACATCATAGACGGAACAGGGAAATAAACTGGATGATGGTGCTGAAGCTGAGTCAGTCTTTTCTCCTATCTCTCCTGCTCATATTTTAGTTTCTATGTACAGGACACCTAATCCACTGGCCAAACAAGCGTGGCCCTCATGAAAATGAAAAGTTTTTCATCGGTAGGAGCTCGGTGGAGGGATAAAGCATTGTGATTAAGACTGTATTAATGGGGCCATAGGAGGCTGGAAGGCTTTAATCAGTGTCTGTGTGCTGATAATCCCTCTGCCTTTAAGCTGAGGGAAATAGAGTGAGTCTGCCCCTCCTCTTTAGGCCTTAGCACATGTACACACACACACACACACACACACACACACACACACACACACACACACACACACACACACACACACACACACACACACGGCTCTGTTAGGTGCAAAGGGTGTTGGGTGTCCAGGATGAGAAATGGGAGCATCACAAACAGAGAGAAGCTAAACAAGCAGCTGGTCGTGAAAAGTCTGAAGAGATGATTTACAGAGACAACAATGTTAGCGAAACCACACATCAGGAGAGGTCATTTATAAAAACACATTTTAGTGCTGGTCACATCAAAAAGATTTTCAATCGAAACATAAATAGCCAGAACAAGACATTTATAGTATTTAGAAACTTTTGAAAACTAAATTTAGCACAAAAGGAAGGAAACTTGTGTTCAATTATTTTTGTTGTAACAATGTGAATTGGTAAGCTTACTGACACCTGATCAGAAGCACCTGGTTGCACAAGCTCAAAACAGTAGCAACAGCAAAAAAAAAAAAGCTGTTTGGCAAATTTACAACCCACACGTTCAGCTCTACTGCTCATCCCACAAATGTGCCATTTAAAAAGGAAATTAACATGTTTTCCAATGGTATTAGATTTATTATCGAGAAGCATTGTTACAACAAAGAAATAATCTACCAAACACAAAGTTCCTTCCATTTTATGCTAAGGATGAATCAAGTTTCAGTCATGGTTCTTGACTTGAGGTTTAAAGCTAAAACGGCATAAAATGCTAAATGTAATGAGAAATTTTGTTTTGTAGTGAGAAAACAAAATTTGCAATAATGTTTATATTTAGAACACTTGAGGTCTGAATCAAATATTTGAGCACAAACTAAAAGTAATGTTTAAAAAACATGGGGAAAAAAGTTAATCAGTTTTTAATTTAATGTTTAATGTTTATGTCTACTATTTTATTTTAAGTTGTTCCATTTTATTTGTTTTTGGACCTCTTGTTCCTCAGTCTTTTTTGGGGTCTTTTTTGTAGACAATATGTAGGGGTTTTTGAAAGTCTTTTTTTTTTTTTTTTTTTAAATTGGTTTTCTTCAGGTTTGCTTATACTGAAAGCAATCATCTTTTTCTGAAATCGTAATTTTGAATATCCACACAAAAACCAAAGAGTCACATTAAAAAAGGACAATTTAAAACACAACAGTTTGTTGTAATTGAGCTTTAAAAACCATTGGAGTTGTGTTCTGGAGGAGGAAGAAGAGCAGGTTCATTACCTCTGGAAATGGGTGTGAAAGGTGACAATGGTGTGCATGAGTAGAAGGGGTGGACCTTCCCCTCCCAGAGTTCTCTTTGAGTATTAGGGTGTAGGAGTTAAAGAGCTTCTAATGGGATCTGGATGCTCTCGTGTTTACCATGGCCCCCCTCTGCACGCCCCCTGCATTGTGGAAGTTTCTGGGCTTAGGGACACCACAAAGGGCTAAGCGAAGGGACAGATGGAGGTCTTTTTGGAAGAAGGTACAAAAAGGCCAAGGTAGGAGGGACGTGATGTCTGAGAGCAAGCACCAAATTCATCCAACAGCAGACACATTAGAGGTGGAGGGATAGAAAAACATTCAAATCAGGAGGGCCTCATAATTCAGAAAAGGAACATTAAAAAGTATTTTGTTTCCTGGAAATTGGTTAGCATCCATGAGTGGGTTTGGTCCAAAATCACTTCAAAATAGAAGATCTTTCACCTTCCTCTATACATATCAGAATTCCACACAAGTTCGTGAAGGTATGATTTGCAAAGAGAACTCAGTTTAACACAGAAATAAAGTTTACATTTAAATGGCTAAGGCTTTAAATACAAACATTTTGGATTTTGTTTGTAAAAAAAAATCACAGGTCGTCAAACTCTAATGAATTTTATTTAGGGAAGTATGCAGATCAGGGTAGAGAGGGCGTCTGATGCTGATGAAGAGAGGAGGACAAGCGCCGGAGGAGGGTAGAGGGAGGTTCTGCTTGTAGGAGCAACAGATGGGGTCTGATGGAGAGCTCATGTTGTAAAGTTTGTTAGCAACATCTGTCCATCCATCTGCTACATTTTGTTGTTTACAGTTTGTGAGGCTGGGAATTATCAGGAAACCAAACTTGAAACGCTTCTTTGCAACATTTTAGATCTGAGAATGACCACACGAGCTTTGTTTTGTCTTCATTAAAAAAATAAGCCGGATCTGAGAAGTTCTTTAAAAATTCCCACGATTCACACAAATGAGCTCATTTTTCACATCTGTGCTGGTTAATTCTCTTTGTTCATGTTTTAGAGCACATATGGTTAAGTGGATTGACACCAAATATGGGAAATAAATCCTGGATTAGACTTACATATTGATGTAAACAAGTTTCACATGAAGTGTTTAACACCATTAACAGTCATGGATCATTGAAATATTTTTCCCCAAAACTGCCAGAGATTTTATAAAATTTAATCATTTAAAGCACCTGTTCTCAAATATTTCAAAATCTAATTCACAAATTAAATAGACATTTTAGCTAAAATGCACAAACTTTGAAAATAACCTATTTAAGGATCAGTGTACTTTTTTATTATTATTTCAGATTACTGTATTTGAAACAGTTGCAGTAAATATAATTTTTACTTTGACTTATTGAGAAATTTTGATAGGCCATTATAACAGTGGGTCCCCAACCCCACAGAACTAAAACACAAAAATCCAGTTCTTGTGTATAACTGTTTCATTAGAAATGTTACATCACTTGAGTGTTTTTGTCTAAAAATATTCTTTAATTTGCTCTGCTGTGAGCGGATATAAAGATAAATAAATAAGCAGCTGATCCGGGCTCAGTGGCCAGAGTGTTACATTAGACATTAATCCACGACAGTGGAAGGTTGGAGGAGAGATAGCATCTTTTAATCCAGCATCCATTCAGCCCTCCCATCAGAAGTAGAACTTGTTTCTGCTACAAAACAAAAGCTCAATGTTGGTGAACACTCTTCTAAACTCTTGTTCATAAAAATGCTGCAGGATGATTTGTTGCATATCATCTTTTCTTGCAGTATCCAGTGCAATCTGAACCATCCTGCAACGATTCTTGCACCCAAGTCATCCTCTAGGGGTTAGAAAAGTCTCCTGGCAAGCCCTCTCAGCACACTGTCCCTCTATATGTAACAGATGTTACTGGGGCAACAGTTGGTATTGAAAAGGAGGGGCTCCAGGCCATCTGTCCAGGGTCAAGGTTTGAAAAGATGTGCCTGAGATGGTGGCACGTTCAGGAAAATGGTAAGTATTCTCATCTGAAAAGAGGGAATATAGCTCACATTGTAATCCTGCTTAATGTGTACTTTCAGATCAGAGGACATTTGTGAAGGTTTGGAGTTAAAAACTGAAGCAGTGACATAATGTGAGTAGGCTGCAGCTTCAGCTCTAAAACACCATCTTGTGGTCAGAAATAGCACTACAAAAAAAAGGAACATTTCCTCAAAACTTTATAGTTCTGTAGAAGAACATCACTTTATTATAATCTTTAAATCACAACTTTAAGTATAAAAAATAAATTGTTGCAATGAATCACAGCAAATCCAACTGAGACTTTAATCCTTCAAGGGTTTCGTCCACAAGCTCACGCAAATATGCCAGCTCCTTATGACAAACCTTCCTCTGCAAAAAGAATAAAGTTAGAATAACAGCTTTGAGTTTAAACCAAAAAAATTATACATATAATTCTCCTTCCAGCCCTTAGGCAGACTAGAAACCAACCATGAAGATCTTTAGTCTCTCTTTTTCCAGGAGAAAGAATTCACACACGGTGAGCTCGGTGAAATCTTTCTTCAGTGATAAAAAGCCACACTTCGGGGAGCGTTTTGCATGCTCAGACCTGGTCAGGCAGCACAGCGTGGAAGGAATGTGGCAAACAAAACGATGAAATTAGTCTCAGTTCATTAAAGGCTTGTCATCCCTTGCATGTTGACCACCACTTTTTGTGCCAAAGTTTTAAACTAAGAGAAATTAGTTTATTTGCCAGATTTTGAAAATGTGATTTTCTTGGGATACAGGTTGGGATGGCTCAGTTAATGTGAAATTTTAGCCCATTGTCTGAAAACATGACTTGTGAGTCAATGTTGGCAAGCGGCCATTTTGAAATCAAGTTGACTTTAAAAGATTTTCAGTAGATGCACATCCAAGGAAAACTTCATTAAATGCCATTCGGATTTGTCTACAGTCTACGGGTTTATTTTATTTTTTCTTACCAGGGATCATCATCTGGCTCCCAGCCCTCCAGCTCAATCAGACAGAAGAAACAACAGGCAACGTCAGGTTCGTTCTCAGTGGGACAGTGGACAAACCCGGCCTCGGCCATCTGCAGACAGACAGCAACAAGAGCCCACTGGAATTCTTTTTCTTAATGATCATCAGAAACAAAATGCAACAGGATTAGTTCCACCAGTCGGGATGAAAGGGAGACCCTCCTCTGGCTTTTAGCGTGGTTACGAGCTGGTAACATGACAAGTGTCAGCAGCTCGTTCATTATGGAGGGGAAATGTGTGCAGCTGTTTTACTGTAAAACAGAAGCAGTCAGTGTCTATGAATGGTTATACTGTAAAAGATTACATTTATTTATACATATTATTCTGATTAAGGTGTTTTGTAAAGGAATAGTTTAGTTATTTTCAAAGAGATCTGTCAAAATCTATTTTTTATTAGCCATGACATCAATCTGAGCATGAAGCAGGGGTGGAGTTAAACTATGTTGCAAGGGGTCTAAGTCAGAGGGGTGGCCAAAGTTTTTTTTTGTGTTTAGGGGGTACATACAAATAAAGTAAAGCACCCTGGATTTGAAAATTCAATACAGCTTCCACAGCTTATTCCAAATGGTTTTAATGTTTTAAGAAATATTGTGCTAAAGTTTTGCCTGAGAATGATCTAAAAACAGGTCACAACCTATTATTTAACCATTTTTAGACATACAAAGCTTAAAATTAGTGAAGACATAGCTGAAAACAATCTTTACCTAGTTCTAAATGTTAATCAAAAATTCAAGATGGCCACCATCTAACTATAATTCAGCCATTTTAAAACTTGATTAAATTTATTGTGGAGTAGCTGAGAATGTTCACATGTGGAATGCCTATGCTAATCCAAAATAAAGCTAATCAATGTTAAGTTAGATAAGGTCTTTATTGTCATCGTACAGAGCACAATGAAATTACTTTTCAGAACACCCATTCGAAGAAGACAGAACATAAACATAGGAGAACAGGTGTCCTGGGTCAAACTTTTATTCTTCACAATTATTCAAGTGGATAAAAAGTGAGTGTGTGTGTGTGTGTGTGTGTGTGTGTGTGTGTGTGTGTGTGTGTGTGTGTGTGTGTGTGTGTGTGTGTGTGTATTAAATGTGTGTGTGTAGGTGAACCCTTGTACCAAACAGACATGGCTGCAAATAAAAATTAAATATAAAAACCTAGCCAATATTTAATATTGTACACTTGAAAGTAGCATGAGAATGTTAGGATATGTGTCTCATTAGTGCTTTTAGGTGTTTAATTCTGACCTCCATTTACAATAAACTGCAGTAAACTCAATTTGATGAATGATGAAGAAAGTTTGTCTGCTACAGAGAGGGAGCAGACTTAAGTATGGTGTATGAGGTGTTCCATAACAATCTAGGTTTAAAATTTATTTTACTTCATTGAATCAAAATGAAGTAACTTTTCACAAAAACTGTGATGGACGATCAGCTGAAGAGGCTTCATTTACTTCTGGAGTTTTATATAGTTTTTCAGAAGTTTATTCATTAACAAGAACGAGAGAGCGAGAGAGAGCGAGATTTCTGTAACAGTTTAAACCTTTGATCATAATGTCATAAGAGAGAGAAATTTAACTTAAAAATTAACATTTTCTATCCCTAAACCTTCCTGGGAAACAGCTACAAGCTGTACTTGAAGGTAAAGATTGAAACCTGAGCAATTAAAAACATCTAAAAATGATCAGAAATGACAAGACATCTAATCTTGGTCTTATCAATTTCTCTCGACACGTGGATTCCATCAGGCTCCCTTAGAAAAGCACACGCCCTGCCTGACATTTTCCTCATGCTGGATCTCAGCTAAAATATCAGACTAACTCAGGATATGTTTAAGTAATCCTGCTACAGAGCAGGGGTAAATTAACTCAGGATAACTGCAATCTGGCTTTCTGAAACAGAAAACTCAGGATACGCACATAGTTACTCCAGAACTTACTGAGGCTTTCCACTTATCCTGCTTTCTGAAACAAGGCTCTGGCGTGTAGTCCTCAGTGTGTATGGAGTTTTCTGATGCAGCTCAATTTGCAGTGATTATGAAAACCATTATGCCACCCAATGTCCTGAAGTATCAAGATTTGCACCCATATAACAAAGTCTCTGTGGTACAGTCATTCTTCATTTCTCCACCTACCTGTGCAGGTGTGCAGTTACACTCGTCCTTAAATGGCCAGTCTTCAAAGCTCTGTTCTCTCAACTCACGATGGTACATTTTGTCATATGTCAAAAACCTGCTGTTCAGCACATCTATGCTTGCCATATTTCTGAGCAGAAACAGGTTCAATTCAACGTGTGGCTGAGCCCAGTGTTAGTGTTTTGGTTGATATATGCTGACAGCTTGAGTTGCCCTGCACACCTAAACAGATGTTTTCACTTTGGACTGATTAAACACTGCTGGAGCTCAGGGAATGAAGAGCTCAGATGAGAACATACCCAGACTGCATCATCAACGACTCTGGTGGTAATTTGTTTTGTGCAATCCTGCATATTGCAGCCACACCTTTAAGATAACGCCAATTTCACTTCAGCTTTTACTGTCAGATTAAATTTAGCAAACACAAAAATGACTATAACTCAGTAGATTTTTGCACGTATTGAACTAAGATTTGAGCAATCACTGCAAATCTTTGTTTAAAACATTTCTTTCTTTCTGTGAGCAAAATGTTTTGTGAACCGCTGAGCTGAGTTTATTTAAACTTACAGAAAATAATCATTGGATTTACAACGACAAATTATTACCTTCTGGAATCTACCCAATTTCAGATGGTTGCCACCACCAAAGATACATTAAAAACACAAAATAGCTCTAACTCAGTCAATTTTACAGATAAGTTACATTTTAGTCTGGTATTAGCTGAGAATCATTTCCAACACATACTCTAAGTGCTACATACTGCACAAAATTTTTGCTTAAAACTTTGACATTTAATATTAGAGTCAGTCAACACTGTTAGTAAAATATCCCCAAGACAGATTTTAATGAAGCTCTCAGAAGGTAATCGCCGGACATATATTTACAACAGATTAACTTTTGGAGTCAACCACATTCAAGATGGCAGTCAAAGCTTATTGACCGGAATAAACACAAAACTGGCTACAGCGTTGTCAGTTTAAAAATATTGAGGTAAAACTCGGTTACTCTCAACACCGACTCCAAACACCAGCAGAGAAAGTGAGATCTGCCAGTAACTTGTGAGATAACACATATGTTGGTTACTGTGGCTCCCCCTAGTTGTGAAACATTTCTCTCAGATTTGATATTGTTCAAAGTCAAATGGAGACAAATCTGTGATAATGTACCATTTAATGTAATTGATACTGAAATCTACAGCAGTACCAGTTGAGATTGGTAAATCAAAACTGCATTTAAAAGATTCAAAGTTGATGATAAAACTTCCTTTTCACAACCGTAACCATTGATTACACAGCATTAAAACTTACCGTACTTAATGACAGTTTTCAAGTGATATTACAAACAAAAAAATAATTTTAGTGGGTTTTTGTTTTGTTTAGTGTAACCTTTACCATCCTGTTTATTACAGTGTGAAACAGAGCCACTCCGGGTCTGCAGTGTGTCTCTGAAACATTATCCCTCAGGCCCCTGAGTGCTGAAATGTGCTTACAGCTGTACGCTGCCGTCTTTCTCCCCCTTCTAACCTTATCTTCCTGCAGACAGCCTGGAGAGGAACATGCTCCCAGCTTTACAAGGCTGAGAGCGTCTGCTTGTTACACCGAGAGTGTCTACAGTATAGCTGCCAACGCTCTGAGAGGTGATGCTGTGTAAGGGCTAATTGAACAGCAGGTCTGGAGTCAGGCTGGCCATATTCGGAGGCCACACTATTAGTTTCTCCAAGTGTGGGTGGCTTCCTATTTTTGGAAGAATATGAGTGTTTATTTAAGATTTTTGGTGTGTTTTTTTTTTTTCTTTGAAGCATACATGCTGTGAGAAATTCATGAAAAAAAGGTGCATAATTGTTAAGAAAAAATCTCGAATACTTTTGCAACCACTTTAACCTTTAGTTGTGTACTTTGTGTTTATAGTAAAATAAAGCTTAAACTTCTCTTTCTCATCTTCCCAGCCTCCCTGTAAGAAGTATTTCTACTCTTTTCTTCCTCTGACATGATTGGGCTGAGTTTTTAGCTCCTGAGATAAGCTGCTGGAATCTCCTGCTCTAGGTTTGTTTTCACACAGGGCTGACACCAAGAGGGAGGGAGCGAGGGTGGGGAGGAGGTATGATGCAGGGAGGTGGATGGGAGGTGGCAGAAGCAACGGTCATGTCGTTTTTTTTAATCTCCACATATTTTTTTTTTTTTTACATGGTAACTGCTGCTTCAGTGGGCCACTTTTGAAATCTATTAAATGAAGAAGAATTTAAGAGTTTGACTTTCACCTGAAGAGGTCTGATTACTTTCATGGTTGAAGGATTTAAAGAGATTTCTGCGTGAGAGCAGGAGGTGCAGCCAATGTGGAGCACAGGTAAGAGATGAACCGAATTTACCATCAGAATTGAACGTTTGTTCAGCTGCGTGTGCTCTGAAGCAAGTTTTCATTTATACTCGTCTTTGTTGATGTGCTCCCTTGTGTGTATGTGTGCGTGTTTGTGTGTCACTGAGCTACTGTCTTGTCTCAAATATACATACTGTATGTCTGCAAAGCTGATGGCCCTCCTGACAGCTCCACCTGTTTCCAGCAGCTCTGCAGTCAGTGCTCATGCTTTCACTCTCTTATATGTTTTTGTATAGAGATGTATATTCATGCTAACTTTGCTCATGACCAAATCCAAGTTATTTTGAATCACACAAGCTAAAATGAGAGGTTATTTTCTTTAGCTGAAGAATGTTTTTAGAATTAGATTCTAATCTGGAGTATTGCTATAATCTGATTTAAAAAAAAAACATAGAAAACTAAAACAATTGAATCAATTTGCAGCAGATTAGTTACTTATATTAGTAATACTTTTAGGATCATTGCAACACTACATGCAGTTGTGGAGCAAGTGTACGGAATAAGTCTGGAAAAAAAGAAGTGCTGTGCAAAAACCTCAGGGACGTGTGAGAAAGTGACAGTCAACATCAACATTCTTCATCTCTATATCCAAGTGTGGATTCACAAGAGGGGCCACACCCTCCTGAGTACACACATCCACACACACACTGGTAAAACCCAAACTGTCCTTTACTCTTCTTACAAATATACTTTCAATTGGGGAAAGTTTTACTTGACTTCACCTCGAGTATAAAACATCAATTCATAAATATTGCAAATCAAATGTAATGATGCCACAAAAATATGACTTGTTTTATACTTTCAGATTTATTAGAAATATCTCCTTTAAGGTGTTTAGGATCGTCTGTCACAGCTGTCATGCAGTAAGAGCTGGGAATACACCCTCACTTGACTTCTTGCCAAATTCATCACATCCCAACCATGCATGTTCATATTCATGTCTTCTATCAATTTAGAATTCCTATTTGACTGAACGTACGTTTGGATCAGAGTGGGAAGAGTATTTGAACTTTATAAGAAATGTTCAAGTCCAGCTTTGATCCGAGATTAAAAAAAAAGTGACATTTAAATTTTACATTTAAATTGGGTTTTCAAACAACACTTAATTTTCTACCCACAATCTACCAAAAATGGAGGAGCAAATCTAACATAACTGGAAATATATGAATGGATTAATAAATAATAAACTACACTTAAAATGTTCCAATTAAATAAAAAGGAGAACTTCACCTCATGTTTTATTATTTATTCGACCTTCATATTTGTTTTTCCAGCTTAGTTCTAATAAATTAAATATTTTACCACATCATTTAAATGTTACTGTTTTTGTAAATCTATATTTTTTGATTTTTCTTGTAGTTGTAGATGCATCTGTCTTATAAATTATCATATTGTTTTGTTTTTTGTTTTTTTTACAATTTTTCTCGTAAGCCTTTTTGCTTCCATGTGTTGCTTTTACATTTCTCTGTCTCCTGTATTTACATTGTCTTATGCATTTCTACCTCATTATGTAAATAAGGGCAGTCCTTCTTGGGCCAGCTCCTCTCCTATTGGTCAACAGACCATAAAAAAGAGGCCTGTGCATTACTGTATCAATATGCTCTTCTACTTTCAGTAGAGAAAAACAAATCTAATTTGTTTCTTGAAGCATTTGAAGAAGTGTCAGTAATGTTTATTTTTTTAAGTTACTGAGTTTTACACCACCAGCAGTGCTGTTCACTTGTGAACAAAAATATTCTGTCATTTGGAAAAAATATCATCCCAAAATGCTCAAGAATTAATTATGGGTAGACATGAATACAAAAATAAACACATCGTCCTGCTGGTCACATTTCCTGCACATATCCACACCTGATCAATAGTCTAAATTTAGTGAGATAATCATCCCTCGCCACTGCAAACCGATACGCCTGTCAGACTTGCAGTCTCAGGCTAGTTCAAGGGGAGTGCAGAGGCGTTTGTGTTCATGCTGAGCTGACTTACATGCAAGCCTGGTCAACTCAGCGTTGACCTTCATAGGCAGCCTCTAAATTCATCGAGACGATGTCAGGAGACACCCAAAGCGTAACCTATCACAGAGGTGTGGACTGTGCGTCAACGGAAGTGTTTTTATTTCACCATGCCAGCAAAGTCTAGGAAAATTAGAAAAGCATTGAGAAACATTTCTGGAAAGTCACACAACACTTTCAGATTTTTGAGAATATGTGGGCAAAAGTTATGATCAATAGAAGTTACATTTTGACAACATTTTATAATTGTAAAAAAAGTGAGTAACAGTAATTTTCAGAAAATGTACTTGATGATTTTTCCCTGGTAGAAGAAAGGGGAAAAAGGATATTTGTTAGAATGTTCACACACTTTTCATAAAGTCTTCAAGTTGTAGTCTGACAGAACAACCAATCTGTTCTCGACTGTGTCTCATATCTGCTTTGTTTCCTGTTGATCTGTGTCTCTGAGGACATACAAACATCTCACTGTATACACTGAGATCACTTTTCATTGTGGATCTTTTCCAAACTGTTCTTTGGGACCCTCTCTGGAATTTGTGTTGACATGCTTGAACCATCAGAGGGCAGTAGAGTTTAACCACCAATCACCATCTCTGCTCAAAAAGTCAAATGAACTTTAGGTCAGGATTTAAACTCATTTTTATGGGTTCACTTTTTAATTTTTTATTTAAAACATCATTAAGTTGACCTAATATGTATTGCTTAAACTTGGGGCAGGGCTTAGATTATTAAGGGTTAAAACGACATTCTTAGAATGAGTGTGAGAGAATGAATTGCCTTCAGTAACAAACTTCAAACTTAATATGACTGAAGAGGTGAGTGGCATGTGAAGCATTGTTGTAGCAGATTTGAGAGAGTCAAGAACTGCATGATTAACCACTCAAGTCACACGTGAACTCATTTATTTTACACAGACAAATTCAACAAAAATAAAAACTGTAGGAAAAAAGCACAATTAAAAAACTCTAGGACTACAGAAAATTTTAGAAATATAAAAAAGGGTTACAAAGGTCATTTATTTTGCTGTTTGAGAAGTTGACTTGGATCAACATGAAGCTGACTTGGCTGTCAGTTCTCCATCCATTCTTTCTTGTTTTTTGCTGTGTATACATTGTTCAGTCTGGTGTATTTTCTTTCAGAATCAATTTATTGTGGACACACACACATAAAGCAAACACACAGCTTTTAGATTCTTACTCTTCTGAGTACCAGATCCTTTATTCAACTCATCAAAAGCACTCAAACTGAGCTTGCTTTAAGTTTGAGGTCTCTGTTGATTAAATACACTGTAATTGAGACAAAATTAGGCTCAGAAGCTGAATTTAGTGTCCCTGTGGGGGTAAAAAAAACACACATCAAAAACAGATTTTAAAAGAATATCCTTGATAAGCTATAGATTACTGGCAAAAGCATTTAATTAGAAGCTGGAAACTAAAAAGAGGAACACAATTAGTGAAGAAACTAACATTTTTCCCTGGTGAGAGTTTGAATAGGTCATCTATAGATAAAAGTGGTTCTGTTGGTTAAATACAAATGGTAAAAACCTGCACTGATTCTTCTTCCCTTATAACCTTTGAAGAAACATTATCAGGTAGGTATTGCAAAAGAAGCGACTGGTTAAAAACATGTTCTTTTACAATAGCCCCCTTCAAGCAACCTAACATATGTCTGTCCCACCACCTCCATCAGATGCTCTTCTCAGTGCTCAGCTGCAAACAAAGTGGCCTTATAGTCCAATGTCCTTCCATCTTGCCCCTTTTTTTGTCCATCCCCTCACTGCTCACATACCTGTCCAATAATCCCATCTGTACCCCCCCATCCCAGTGGCCTTTACCCTTCCACTGTCCCCTGACTTTCCTCCCCTGTCTTTTTCTCGCTCCTTCTTCTTGCTTATTGATGACACCGGATACCCATGCTCCGATTTCACCCTCTCATCATGACATCCATTAAAGTGGCGCTGGGCCCTGGGCCCCCGTTGGCCCGACAGCACATTAGCCCTCGGCCCATTGAACGCCAACAAGGACCAGCTCTGAATTATTGATACCAACACAACTAATGAGGAAACCCTATCTCAGCTCTTTTACAGACAAACACACACACACACACACACACACACAAATCCTCACGGAGTGAATTCCACACACACCTTTATTGATGATAACTATTATTTTAGTTGTTGTGTCCCATTTTCAAAAACTAATATTTTCAGCACTTGATCTTTTTCCTGCAGACATCCAAGGCTATAATTTGTTTTCTAACTAGTTTGTTTTTCCTGCTTAAAAACTACTTCTTTGATATTCATAAAGTCCTTTTTTCTGAACACAGCTGTGTGCTTTTACTGTCACTTCATGTGTTTGGTGTAGCAGTTGTGTAAGTGGGAGGACTGCTGCTCACCACTATAGGGTTTATAATACCAGCAGCTTTTTGTCAAAGGATTTTTACTCACTCTGTAAGAATGAGAGTGGGTGATTGCGGCAATAAAATTTTGCTAATGTCTATATATGTTGGCTTAAACATATGCAATGAAGCTGCTACACAGAGAGGTACCGGAGGTGTCAGCGCGCCTCTTTAGTATTCACTCCAACACCCTTTGACTCACAGCCTGTGAGCGGGAGAAGGGAAGTGGGAGGGGAGAGATAGAAAAAAAAAAAAAAAAAAAAATGGGGAAAGAGAAAGCAGGACAAGGAAAGGCTCCATGAACATCAGGCAGCATTTGTTGTAGCCCCAGGCTCACGTGGTTATTTCTGTATGTTTGCAAGCATGCCTGCCCAGGGGGGATTAATTTTTTGACAGTTTTGTTAAGCCCCTTCTGAAGCACTGAGCCTCTCAATAACGTGTGATTTCTTAAAAAATGCCTCTCCCTGTGACTCTCATTCGCAAACTGGAAACAGGGACAGGTGCTGGAACATGACAGATGACATTTGTGAGTGGCTTCTTGGTGTGAAGGAAGTGGACTAAGCAGAGCTGTGATGCTCCTTTTCAATAGGTGACTGGTCCCCAGTTTGGTTCCTTGCAGCCAGTCTCTCGTTGTCTGACAACCTGTCTGTCTTTCTCTCAGCATTCTGGTTGTCGCTTCTTGTCACTCCACATCTCTTCATCCCTCTGTCAGTTTGTATTTAGTTTAATCTACCCCCTCCTTTTTCTGTTTTCTCTGCATTGTCGCTTTCCATTCCGTCTCCCTCGTTTTGCCTTGCAGACCCTCTTTTTTTCACCCCAGTCCTCATCGGGTTTAAATTTCATTCATTTGAAGAAACTGTGGATAAAAAATGTGCAACTTTGCTTGAGAGGGTCATGAGATGAAATGAGAGAAGGGCAAAGCCACACAGATAAAAGGTTAATCCTCTAGCAAGTCCACATACGTGTGGAGTCAAAGGACAAAGAGAGGGAGAGAAGGAGGGGGAGGACAATAGACAACAAGTGCAATAAGCAGATGTAGCAATCGAGCATTTGAGGGAGAAAAATGAAAAATCAGAGGGAGAAGCAGAGGTTGGGGGAGACGGCGTTTTTCAGTCATGCTCTGTCTCTCCTTCATGACTTCCACTCTGCATGATGACAAGTGTCTGCCGCTGCTCCCATTGGCCAGGTCTGCCACCAATCAGAGCGGAGGCATGTAAGGTGCCTTTAGGTTCTATGCAAGCCCCAAAAAGCAAGAGGCAAGGAGAGCAAGAAAGTCAGAGTGGGGAAAGGGCGAGTGAGCAACCAAAGCAGATGCTGACTTCACAGTGCTCTGAAGACCCTCTTTATGAAGCCGCCCCGTGAAATGATACAGCTGGAAGGAAACTGCATGTCTGCAGTTTATTGGAGACCACTGCATTTCCTACTGGCTGCTGTGGAGTAGAAGATCTTGGCTCTTTGGCTTCTCCTTAGTGATTGGCTGTCACACTTTAGGCTCCCCCTCTTCCCTCCTTTTTTTCCTCCTCTTTTCTCTCTCTCTCTCTCTCCTTCCTCTGCTACCAACCACCTGCATTCTGTCCTCAGGCTTACCTGAGCCACCACTGCAGAAACACTGGACCCCCTCCTCCTCCTCCACACATATACACACACTATCTCTCTTTCACACACACACACACACTGAGAGTTATTCACCTGGAGAGGGCAGGCGCAAAGGGACGACATGTGCAGCAGCAGAAGCAGCAGCAGCAGTCTCTCCTCACATCCAACACTGCCTCTCTGAGTTGCCTCTTTCTGGAGAGTGAAGAGGAACTCTGAATTTTTTGGAGCCATTGTCTCTTGGCAGGGGAGACAGGGGGGGCCAAGTGAGGGAACACTTGTCAACCCAGAGACACCAAAGGCAACACACAGCATGATTTTGGGTGAGTTGTCGCTTTTTGGTGCATGGGATTTTGGAGAGGTCAGCCGTGTCGCCGTATCATTAAGCCCTACTTAAACTTGGCCGCCAAGCAGCTCTTGATTAACAGTCTGCTCCGCTCGGTTTCCCTTCCACTCAGACATAGACGTCAATATGGGAAGCTTAGATGCACCTTTCAATCATAGTTAGGGTGTGCAATTATAATAAGAGTGTGCCATTAGAGGGGCAGGTGTGAGTGATGTCCGTGAAGGTCAAGGTGTTTGGCGTATGATTATGGGCTGTTTGGTCACATGACAAGCCTCAACCATTCCTGTGTTCGGCCAGGGGAAATGGTTTTGTCTAACTTACTGATAAGTGGTGACATGCAGATTTATCCAAATGAGCTGACTTTACCCTCTGGTCATCAGAAACAAGACTTTTTGAGAGGGAAAAGGTTCAGCATGCAGAATGGTACAGTGTTCAGTTCTCATACATTGTTGCTTTGGTCTGAGTCAGCTTGCTGGCAGTTTCTTCTTTAGTATGCTGGTCTCATCGTGGCCATGCTTAGTAGAGGGAATTCTGTGCGCGCTATACAGTCAGCTTCATACGGAGGTTAGGTCCAGTGATATGAGTGTGCATGTGTGTATGTGTGTGTGTGAGTGTGTGTTCAATACAGAGCCCAATGTGCAGCAAAAGTGTTCTAGAGACTATTATTTTGTGTATGGATGTTTTTACGAGACAATGTTTAAGTTAAAGTGAGTGTGTTTGTTCTGAGTGTGCTTGTGTGTGTGTGTGTGTGTAGGGGTGTGTGTGTGTGTCTGTGTTGCTATGTGCTCTGAAGGAGAGGCCACTTTGTTTTAACGCATGCCTGGGCTGATTCAGGCGCAGCTCTGATTCTCTGCCCACCCGGCAGGCATGTTTTTCAAGCAGACATCTTTAATGATTATAGGGAGTCCTGTGGTCTTAGCTGCAAGAGTTGGAAGTACAAAGTTAACAGCTCCGAGCATGAAGTTAGTGTCTCTTAAAATGACCTTTAAATAAAGATCTTACTCTGTAAGGTTTGTTTCATGTAAAGAAAGTGAGTTTTTTTCTCCTTATTGGCTCTGGATTTTTGCTGCTGGTCGAAAGTGAACATTTAGCTGACTCGAGCGTCACCTAGCAGTCAGACAAGTATCGTCTTGATCAGGCTGCAGGTGGTAGCAGCTGCCTTAAATGATATTTGGCTTGAATGCGTTAACACCAGAACAACCCTACCACTTTAATGGTTTTAGCTTAGGGTAGTTATTACACTGTCAGGTTTGACTGTTAACAGTTGCGGCAGAGGCAACAAAGCCAGGAATTTGCCTTCTGATTTATGCTGTTGTGGAAACACTGACTGCTGTCAGTTCTAATGCATTCACATCAGTGTTTTACAGCTTACTTTATTTCAGTTCAATGAATAATAAAGTTCTGTAACTGTTTTTTTTAATGTTCCAATTTCATCTGCTAAAAGAGCTTATTTAAAGTTTTGCTTATCAAAAGTACTCAGATAGCCATCTTCCATTATTTCTTTGCAAATACTGAGTTGCTTTGTTGTCTAACATACTGGTCAGTTGGCAGCTTCTGTGTGAGTCAACGGTTTCTTTCTTTCCTCTTTTGAAAAGGGTAATGTCATTGCAATGACCTTTACAGTTTTGCCGCATGTTGAGCTCAAGGTCCAATCATCTAATTTCCCGATTGAGATCACTGATATCAATCTTTTCGACAGTGATAAGATAGCTGAGGCAAGTGGAGCACAATCCATTTACAGATGCTGATATGAAATCTGTGTTTGGCATGCTTAGGGCATGAAGATGCCTGTGTATAGTGCATGCATCACCAACCCTGCCTGCATAGCTGTCAGCATTTAGTCCATCCTTTGTGTTCCCTGACCTTGAGAAAACAACCTTTTCCATACCATTACTCTGTGCCCATGTTCCCATCATAAGTCAGTGATAACACACAGGCCCTGGTTTGGGTCTCATGCTGCTGAGATAGTGATGGCAGTCCTGATACAGATAATGGGTATTTGGTTATGCAGCGTGTTTTACACAAAGTATCAGTTTGCCTGTCTATAACTACTCTGCACCAGTTCATGGAGCTTCTACTGGTTATATTGTGCACGAGTGGTCGGAGCAAGTTCATATAGGTAACATGTTATTTTGTTGACATACAGCCTCTCATTTGACTGCGATGAGTTGACATGCAGTTAAAGTGTCTGTGACATGCATACCCTTGAAATAAAAAAGGCAAGAATAACAGCTTTATATTTATCATTTAAGCAACTTGGCATAATTCACTATTTTATGCATTTTATTACATAACTGGCATATTTTCTTTTGAACATGGCTCAGCCAAAGTAAAACAAGAAGTGACATCAACAGGGAATTCTTTAAACATGGGAACTCTCTGGTCTTTGTTTATTGAAATGTTATTAATTGAACTCTGACTCTTTTTCATCTGTCTCTGATATTGACTCAAAATAATCTAAAGAATCTCCAAATTCTTCTCCACAGTTTTAGTTATTGTAGCTCTGCTCTGTTCACATTCTATCATTCCCCTTTGACATCACTTCATGTTACTGAATATGTCAACAGTTTGTCTCAGCATTGTGAAAATAGTTTTACAATTTGTGATTGATCTTTCACAAAATGCATTTATATTCATTACAAAATTTGATCTTGTCACAGGCACTTTAAAGCAATAGTTCAGATAGTTTTTAGGTGTAGTTCTGCAAACATAATATAAATAATTAACATCTTATTGTCATAGTTAACTGTTTTAAATATCTCAGTTTGGAGAAATATTTCTGACCGGATTGACTGCTTGTCCAAGCAGAGCAAAGACCAGAGTGGTTTGCTTTAAACAGCTTACAGATTTTATAGCAGTTCATGGAAATACCATTTTAGAAACATTTTCATTGTCATCAGTTTTGCAATACATTGTTTACATAAAACTCTATGGTCATTTACAGTTGTAAAGAGCATCAGCATCTAGCTGCAGCACTTTGGGGGAGATCATCATCATGTCTTTGTAGGAATAGTTGTGTAATGCAAAACTGTTGGCAGTGATAACTTTAAAATAATAATTGTACGTAAAGCTATGAAATTTTTGAGATTTGAGTACATTTAAAATGACAACAAACCACTTTGGTCTTGGCCTCTTTTATTTGTTAGCTTTACAATCTAGTCAGATCAAATTTGTTTATTACGAACTGTTGTTCAAAGAGCTTTCTACAACAGATAAGATATTAAATGGGCCTCATGCAAGAGCATGTATTCTTATCCTACATTTCTCTTACTTTTGTTCGTATGAAAGGTTCATACGAACATGTCATGTCAGATTCAACAAACTTTTCTATCTTCAGGTAAAGTGTGTAGATGAGGAGCATAAACTGATGAATGCGTATCAGATGCTCGTGCACGAGGAGAGGTGATTAGCAGAATTACCACCCCAAAAACACCATATAAGGCTACGTTTCCTGCCCCACATATCAGGAAGTGTCCATTCATAAATGACATCGTAAAGTAAAAAAGAAGAACTTTACGAGTTTGGAGATTGAAGTTCTGCTCTCAGCGATCCAGAAAAAAAAAATCTGTCATTTTTAGCAGAGTCAGCTGAATGAAATGTTAATGTTGTGTCTCCTGTGGGTCGTATACAGTTACAGAAATAAAAATGTAAATCATATTTATCTCTCTCCAGTCCTGCTCCGGTTTTCCTTTGGTCAAATATTTTCAATTTAAATGTAAACAACTGTGTTACATAGTTTTCATTTATTCAGAAGAAGATCAGTCACGCACCGCTACTCGAAAGTTATTAGTGAAGAAAATCTGTCTGGATAACAGCAGACTGACTGCTCGTAAAATATACGACAGGTCTGGACCACATGTGAATTTTGTTCGTATCTAAAAAAAATCTTGTGAAAAAAAAATTGGTGAATGCTACAAATTCTCCTAAATCACTCATACGCACAACTTAAGAACAAATCTGTTCGTACGATCAGTTCTTGCATGAGGCCCAATGTTCATAATTTTCCAGAAAATCCCATCTCAAAAGTTCTGAACTGTCACTTTATGCTGCCAGCTCCTGGTATGAAATACAAACTTGGATGAATAAAAAAAATCCCCAGAGGTCATTCTACTGACACCCATTGTTCCATATGATGACTGACTAGCAAGAGGTTCTGTTGAAATCCATTTTGTAAGCTTCATCTCAAAGTCTTTTGGGGACACTTCACCCATGTCAAGATCTGTTCATGTTTGAATAACGTTCATGTCTTATCTGTCCTGCCTATTTGAATCAGAGCTGACCTCCTGAGTTCAGGGCTTTGCAGTCGATCTGTTTTTTTGTCTTTGTGTTCATGTGCCCATCCAGAACTCGTCTGTCTTCATAAAGTCTGCCTCTCTCTATTGACCAGCCTGCACAGCTATTGCTTATTTTGTTCACCGCTCCCTCCAGCTCAGTGACCTCTAGCAGTCTGCAAACACTCACCTACTTCTAGAGGTTAAATTAAAAAAACATATATAAACATGCCATCGAGAGCCTATCTTTGAGCAAGTCAGCAGTTTTTGCTCTATTTTCTTCAAAACCACTTTGCTCTTTTTGTTTGTGTTAAAGGAACAATGTAATCATAACTTTTTAATGAAGCACATGTTTGGTTTGCATGACACAATTTGTCACATCCGATCTAACTGCTCGAGATGTAACTGTGAAGCTTTGTAATGAAAAAATATAAAATTATAGATAGCCACAAAATATCATCATTTTGCCCTCTGCCTTTCATGTCAACGATTTGAACTGAAACCATCTCATGCTGTACAGGGACAGACTTATAGCTGTTTTAGTCAAACTTCAAAATGACCTTGTGCTCTATCTCAAGATATATTATGAGATCTAGTACATAACAATCAACTAAAAAATCTTTAGTTCAAGTAAGCTAATTTTTGCCAACTAAAAACAAAAATTGACCAACTTAAAACCATTTTTGTATCAACTTATGTCAATTACCTGTGGTGACCATCCTTAATTGAGGTGACTCCAAAAGCAGTTGTAGATGCACACTTAAAAAGTTCTTTTTGAGACGTTCGTTAGAATTTCCTTATAGGTTCACAAAATATTATGTGAACATTTATCACCATAAAATTATTGCACAAAACACAGCTTTTGAATTATGTGTTGGGCATGACCTCGTCTACTATCACACCAAATTTCAGATTAATATGAATAAAATGTACTGAGACATTTTTGTTTGTTTAGGTCGACTAGTTGTGACGGTCATCTTGTATTGAACTGATTTGTTGGTGATGTTTTCATTAATCCATTTTTTTGTTCAAGGATATTTTGCCAATGAAACATGCCAACACAAACCCAGACAAAACCATGATTGCTCCACCATTACCTTTGACAGCAGGTGACAAAAAGCATCAGAATTTCACAAAATAGTTTTTTTTTAATACACCACATTTGGTTTTGAGTGTTCTTTTGAAAATGTTTCTGTTGTGTTTTTTGATTTTATTTTCTCATCCTTTTATGCAGTTAGTTGACAATTTTTACTATAACACAATGTGTGATGACCTCACTGTGTTCAACCCAACTCACCTTTCAGTCGTTCCATTGTGTAGCACAGCTCCAAATTCAAGACTTATTCCAATGACTGTCACTGAGATCGGCCAAATACCTTAGGTGTGACCTAAAGTGTGTGAGTAATGCGACAAACATTTGAATAGGGACTGAATTTATCATGATCATGTGAGAAGGAGTGCACATATCACCTCTCTTGTTTCAGGTGCAGTCTAGGTTTGTGGAGTTCCATCCTCAGTCAAGAAGCCATTATAACAGGTCTCTTCCCCTCCTCCCTTCCCGCCCTTTGCTCTTACTATTGCTCCATTTGTTTATGCTGGAGTGACTATTTGTCAGCAGGCTGTCAATACAGTCTGTAAGAGACTCTAATGAATAGGCCTGTTATTGGACTGGTAGGAAGGTAACCCATTGTGTCTGTGGGAGCATCTGTGCGTGTGTGTGGCCCACTGGTGTGTGCAGCACTGCAGAGCAGAGGGAGGTGGAGGTATCTGCTCCTCTGACTCCAACAGCTCCATCACCCTCTCTGCAGTGTCCTCTGTCAGAGAGCATTCACCACAAGAGGGTGAGTCAGAAAGTTTAGATGGCCTCCTGTAGTTACATTAAAGTGATGGGGTCATTCTTTGTATAAACAAACAAACAATGAATTTAAATGTGGTAGGGTTTTTTGGCTCAAGCACAAACTTGAAAAGCTACATTGTTTATGCAGCTCACAGCAGAGCAGGAACCTGCTAGCACCAGAAGCCAATGCGGCTGCTGCTGCTCACTGAATCTCAAAGATGCACCTGAATGTGAATATTGTGTCACATTAGTGCATTCACAAGTTACTTACTAAGAGTCCCGGGGTCAAAAGAAAGCAGGGTATTCTGCCTGGAGAATGTTCTGTACTCTTCAACAACAAGTCTGATCACAAAGTGGAAAGAAGAAGCAGATTAATCTCGACACTGCAGCTCCCTACTGTTTTTAAAGCAACACTGTTTCCTTAATCATGTACACACTATAATGTCTTTGCAATACTGAAACAATCCATGGTAAAAATGGGAAATCCCTTTTCCTACATTTAGTGTTTTTTTAAGATTCTGTAAAACTACTTTTTAAGTAAAACAAGTTCTATTTTTTCAGCTCATATAAAGTCTGAAATGACTCATCATGCACTAATTTGCATTTCTAAAACAAACACCTGCACAAGTCCTTATATGTAGATTTGTTTGATTGCAAGCTCCTAAATGACTGATCATAAATACAAGCAAAAAAATAACCATCAGCTGAAATATTTAAAACAAACATACAAAAAAATCTCCTTAAAACGTTCCATGCAGCAGGTGGCAAAAATAGCTGGTTGTTTCAAATCATTTGTGCCTAAAATGCAAAGTATGAACCAAGAGCTGGTTGCACATGAAAAACATAGATTAAAAAGGCAACAAAGCAACAGGATAAAAAGCTTGGAGCCATTTCACTGGAAATAAAGAAGAACATAAAACTAGAAGAAATGAACAGAAACAAATGTCCATTTTATGACTTGATTATAAGAAATAGAGGAACTGAGGTATATAATATGAACCAAGAATAATAACTACATAGAAGAAATCCAGTTTTCTGTGGACAGAGAGCAGAGTGAGAATGAGGAGCTTGCTGAATATTTTGTTTGTAGGACTACATTCACTGATACAAAGAAATAATAATGGACTGAAGAAGAAATTCATTAATGTTTATTGTCATTAAAACTAAGTATTAATTATTTTGTAATGTTTTACAAGTACCAAGAGTGTAGCTGTTGAATGATACCAGTGTCTTCTTTGTGGTTTTAGGATTTATTTTTGAACAGATTTTCATATTAAATAGTAATGACTCCATAGATTTTTCCAGTGTTTGCACATTTTCAAGATTTTCTGATGATCTTGCTTTATGTGCATTGTGTCATGCTAATTTTATTTTTTTCTACACATTTTTTATCACACTTTGTGCTTACATTACACAAACTTACATAGCACAAAGTTCTCTATTCTTCAGACTGTTATTAAATTATTTTGCAGGTGAAAATTTGAAGTAATTGCATAATTTCTTAAATAGATTTTACTAAATTGAATGCATACTGACATAATTTGACTGACATAACATCAAAGAGGTGCTCCAAAGTTTAAATATTTTTATTTTTGTCACATTTTACCTAGATTATTATGACTGATATAAGATTGAATGATGTAATTCAGTCAGAATCAAAATGGGACGTTCATATTTCAGTGATAACAGTATGAAAATGTAAATGCCAGTCAAGTGTAGAAAATGTTAAACAAAGCCAACACTAGGCGGTGATAGATGATGCATTAATCATCTCGACTTTATGTAAGGTACGATGCAGGGGGACGAGAAGGAGAAAGCAAAGGAAAAAAGGCAGACAGATAAAACAGTGTCCTCATGAAAGCAAACCAGCTCCATCCAGCTCTGGGGACTCAAGGAGGAAACTCGTCTGACTGCGTCTGAGATAGTGTTTCACACGAAGCCTGAAAGAGAAATCAATTCTCCTTGAATCGCTCCAAGGTCAATTCATGGGGACAGAGGAGAGGAAGCTAAATGAGACGACGGGCTTAAAGTTTGTGAAGCTACAGTAGAATGAAAGAGGAGGCTTGAGTGAATTGTGTGTAGGTGGGTTTAGAGACCTGAGGGGGGAAAATGCTAAAAAAAAAAAAAAAGAAATGAACAGAGTAAGAGGAGAAAGACTGGCTATGAGGTTGGTTGGGGATATTTTGGTGACAGCGAGGCTTCAGGGAGTAACTGATGCTTTCGTTTGACAGCTTGCCTTCAGCTGCTGTCTTTGTATTTTTCTTTTGACTCATGCAAAGAAGATATGTGAGCAGCATATCTGACACATTGTTGGAAACGTCATCTCATCGCTCAGTCTTAACTCTACTTGTAGCCACACAATTACATGACCTCATATAGCAATGCTCTTTTTACGTTGCTGCACCAAACTGGACATGTCTTTGTTCCCTACAAAATCTCAAGCCTTTGCTTTTGATCCTTAATGTTCCATGAACAGTTCAATCTCCACACCCTCTCATCTCCAGCTCATTGCCTCATTGTGTTTTAATAGTTTGTATTACAGCAAATATGAAGATATAAAAAAAGGTGAGCTGCCCTCTGAGGCAACTTGCCCGCTGACAGCGACTGCAGCTACAGCAGTTTGGGATCTTGGAGCAGGATTTCAGCCTTGGACGAGAGCCGGGGAAGCCTCCTTTGTTGGTAGTTATGAGATCCGTGTGGCACAGGGCTTAACACAGGCGTCTGGTATGCACACCTGTCTCTGAAACAAGGTGGCCCTACCTCTGAGTGAGGGGGAGGGAGCAGAAGGAGCTCTGCCAGGACTTGCATCACAGCTCCCTGCCACTGCCTGGAGGGAGTGGGGGGTGGGGGTGAATGGGAGGACTTTGGAGGGCAAGGTGCCATAGGTGTGGATCAGAAGGCTGTCAGGGACATCGGGGCAATGAGGTGTCTGAGGTCATTCAATTGTTTATATAGTTATTTTTGTTGTGTCTGGAGTACGGTGTGTTTTAATACTAATTATAGATGGGGTGATAAATTAAAACATTAGTTAAAGCTTTTTTACAATGTCTTCAGTTTGACATTAACTGGTGAAACACGTGAAGTTCTATAATTATTTGCAATCCCAAATAGCAGCTGAAGCACCTCTGGCAGTTTATTTTTGCTAGTATGAGAAACTTAAGGTTTAGAAAATAGCCTTTTCTTAGCACACTAGGATTGTTTTGTGGGATTGAAGCTGTTTAAGGGACATATCATACAAAATCCATTGTTTTAGACATTAAATGCATTTTGTTTTGCACTTGGAGTCTCTAGGAGTGCAGAAAATGTGAATTTAATCTCCTGGTGCTGCATAGATGATTCATTCTGTTTGGGACATATTTTTCAGCACGTTTATTTACTTAATTATCTATTTTGTTTTCTGAATTATCGCATCACAGTATTTGAGACAGAACATTTAAATAAGGTCTGGACTTACAATTTCATCATCTTCATTCTCCTCTGGCTCCAGGTCAGACTCTGGCTCCAACATGTAAAGCTGGATGGACAAGTCTTCTCTTGTTGATATCTTTTAATAATTTGAAAATAAAAAAATTATTCTTTGCTGCTTGAATCACTCTCTCACTCACAGAGTCAAAACAAGATGATCTGAGACACACCTCTGAAATAGGAAATAGGGGCTTGTGGAGTTACAATAAGGAGGAATTCAGAACAAAAAAGATTTAAAAGCAAGATATATCTCCTTTAAAAATGATAGCTTTCTTTAAAAAAAAGTTTGTGATTAAAAGAGGGACACATCTTTATTTATTTTTAAGTAAATATCAAAATGGTGCAAACAAAATCACAGTTTTGCATTTATTTAGTGTACTTTTTAAAAGAGAATTTTAACAACTTGCAATTTTTTTTAAACTTATGAGACAATCAGTGTTTCTGTCATGAGACTAAAATTCTCTTCCACTGTCAAGACCTCAGCGCAGCTTCCACTTTAAGTTAAATTTACGTCTTTGATGATATTTTCAACACAGCTTCCTCTTAAACTGCGATGTTGTCTGATAATGTGGTTCAAAAGAGCACAGAAGAAATGTTACAAACAAGAGTCAGAGGAAAAGGCTGGAAACAAACCTTTTCCATAAAATTAGCATAGAACAGAGTGGTTAGCCCACTGGGACAGGCGGAACTGCATAGACATAAAAGACTTCACATCGAATTGCTCACATTTGAATAATTCTGGCTAATGTTTGTCTTGTTTTGTGTTTTTGTTTTTGTTTATTTTTTTTCGTAGCATCAGGAATTTCACAAGATGTCAGAGAAAAACATTTGCCAGCCCATACTGCAGGATTTTATTTTTCTTCCATCCTAATTTTTCTCATTTTGCCAGTGATGGCTTGTGTACATGTGGGAGATTGTATTTACTGTTGCACTGAAGATGGTTTTTGTGCCTGTGCTGGGCCAATAATCACCAGCCAGCCACAGCCACAAATCTTCATTAGAGGATTAGCCTGCTGGGAGACAGCTTGTGTTCTTTTGCTTTTATTGGTGTCCCTGCGTCCGCTTTTCTCAGCCTCAAGTCCCCCCCCCTCCCCATTTCCCCCCTTTTCCTCTGCTTTGACATGGAATCATGACCTCAGCTCACCTGAGAATCACAAACACACAGAGAAAGGTTCAGGCCACACTGATGCACACTGATCTACAAAAGGCAGTGTTGAAAACAGATTTTCTTTTTAGGATGCCAACAAGACAGAAGAATGCAAAGACGAGCAAAGTGCAAAGTAGCTGTTTCCTCATTTTGTCATCAAACAAAAGCAAGTCAGATCTGTCTGATCAGACAAAATGTGAGTTGCTGACAAAACACTAAACTTTGGGTTCACTTGAATGGACTTACATTCTCCCGGTCTTTTAAAGTAACATAAATGCGGTTTTAGCTTCAAAAATGTTTGACTGTGAGGAGAATATAGGCTATTTTATTGTTTAATTTTAACCAAACATACTGTAATATTAAAACAATGAGTGCAAGTGCAATAAAACACATATTAAAGGTTTTATTGTTGAATTGTTGAGACAAAAGTCAAATATTGTTCATGGACTCCACAGTTGTGTGTTCCTTTCCTTGTTGCTTTTTTGTAGTTTTTTATTTGATTGTAGATTGACCTGAAAAATCTAAATTTGACTCACATGGGCAGAATTTGTTTTTTCAGCTATTCCTCATGGTTTGCTGGCATATATAATGTTTTATGAAAGATGTGCAGCTTGCTCAAGAACTCTGCTTAAAAAAGTGGCATTACATTTAAAGTTAACACTTTTTGTCTGTTGGCAAAATATATCTTGAACCACTGGACATACTCTCAGAAAGTAATTATTAGATAAACATTTACAACTCATTAATCTTTGTAGTCAACCTAATTCAAAATGGCCTTTTTTTCATAATCGTAAAACATGATTATAAGTTTAAACCAAATGTCTGTCCCTTTTAACCATCAGATGAGGAAAGTGGTAGGCCATATACATTCTTTATTTAATCTGTCTCTGTCTTTACCCTTCACTTTATATCCATGATTTGTTTGTTCCTGACGCACATTTCAACCAGTCAACTTTATAACACTCAGATTCTGTCAGTTTGTTTCCTTGAGGTGTGGCAGCTGTCCAGTGGAAACTTAGACTCAAGACAGAACAGATTAAGGTCACAGCATGGAGAGCCAAAGGACAACAAAGACCTGCCAAATGGGTGTGAGCATATTGTTTGTCTCCTCTGACCTCTAAACAATGGCGCACTCCAGACAGAATTGTTCTTTAAAGGCACTCAAAAAACCCATTGACCTTAAATGTACCATTTTAGAAGATTAAAGATTTTGTTCCAAATTTAAATAAGAAAATAATATAGTAAGGATTGTGAAGGCATTATTGATATCATCTCACTCAAATTATTGATTAGAAACGATGATGTGCCTGGAAAAAGTTTAGTTTTACTATAGTTAGATGTGTGTTTTATGGTAGAAACATCGGAACATTTCAGCTTTCTCCAATCCCAAAAATATATTTTATAAATATTTTCATAAAGTTCCTTGCTAAAGCAGAAAAGACAGGAACATTTAGGACAAACATGTCACTTAAACTACACTTGTCCATCAGAGGAGCTTTAGCAAAATGTAAAAACTGGTACATTTCTTATTTTTTTTTAATCTTATATATTTTAACGAAAGGTGTTGGACTTGCTGGTTTTGGTTGGCCCAGAACTTCTGGAGGGCTCTTTCCTGTCTGTTGCTCCTGGCCTCAGACCTCCCCTCAAAAGCTGTATCCTATTCTGCCTTACTCTGCACGTCTGTGTAATCCATAGCTGCAGGGAGGGTGACCTTCACAGCAGGCAGCCTCCCAGCAGGCTGCGATGCAGCATGAACTCAGGGAGGAGGACAGGTTGGACATAAAGGATGCTAGAAGCAGAACGAGTCAGTTTCTAGATTATTACACTCTCATCTTACGTCTCATTGCTCATTTAAAGCAGATTTATTAGATGTTAAAGTTTATTAGTTTTTAATCATTTCAGAAAGATGGTGTCTTTTGAGAATTGAGTTATTTAACATTTGCAAATTTAGATCCAAGTTTTCTACTGCTCTAAAGTTTTTTTTTTGTCTCTGAGCGTGAGCCATCGTGTTTCTCTGGGACGTTTGTCACACACCGCTCATCAGTGTCACAGTGTTTCTTGCAGAACTGCTACATTTTGTGATATGCATTCAGTTGCTGCCACAGTGACAGTAAAGACAGAGACAGAGGAAGAAAAAAAAGTTATTGGCAGTGATGTGAGCAGATGACGCAGGCAAATAGGTAAAGTCTCTGCTCATGAATGATGCATGTCCGCAGCAGCACTGATGGAGAAAGACGGTGAGGCTGCGTGACAGCTGGGGTGCTGCTGTGTGTGTGCATGGTGCAGAACAAGGTGAGACTCTTTATGGTACAACCAAGCATTTTGTTTTTTTTTATTTTTCCTCCTTCGGCCCTGCACTTCCTGTCACATAGCTGCACTAAATCAGGAGCTCTCAGTGGGATTGTTATACTCTTTAACCTCCTCCTGTGTCTGCATAGCCACAGTTCGACCTTGTTTTTTTTTTCTTACACTCTTCTCTCTGCTTGCTCTGTCATCTTTAGAGTTCCCTCTCCCCCCCTCTCTCTCTCTCTCTCTCTTGCTCCTCCTATCTTGGAGGAGCTTGCCTTTCTATTTTCATCAGAAATAATCACTGTATTTTCCGTCTCACTGCCCTGCGCTGCCGCAGTCTGAGGTTGTGATAGCAGCATGGAGGGGAGTAAAACTAAAGGTGGTTGGATATAGGAGGTGTGCAGCTCCAACAGAAAAGGCTTCATCATTGTTTGATGTCATCGTTGTTGTAGAGTCATATTTGTCCATCTCTGTAGCCTCAGCTAACTTGCATATATATTGTGGATCATTGCAAAAGAGTTTCTGCAATGCTTCCAATTGATTGTGCTATATAGAAATTTTGAAAGGAGTGTCATAGTGAAGACCACCTAACCCAAGACCAAGACTGAGGGAGGGCAAGACGAATCAAGATCAAGACCAAAAAAAAAAATAACAACAACAAAAAAACAAACAGAAACTAGTGTCCTAACACCTAAAGTATACTGTACACAGGTAGCTAACTTAGTATAGCTAACATTGACCAAATATCTTTATGTCCTCTGGTATAAAATTTTGGTACAGAGGCAGATTGCTAACGTTAGCTAGCTAGCTTTACTAACGTCACTTAGCCTACTCATAGCTTATCCTTGTGCTTTCTTTCTAAGTGACGATAAAAGTTTGATGTAGTTCCCACTCCCTGAAAATGAAACACTGCAGAATAAAAAAAAACTTACAAATATATTCTTCATAATATATGTAGCCAAATTGTAACTTAAAATGAGTTGTCACTCTACAACAGAACTATCAAATCCAATCCTCAGCTGTTTGCTGTAAACCAAACATGCATTCCTCACTTCTTAATAACTCTGTGAAGGATGACACATCAAGAGGCATTTATTTTATTTTATTTATTTATTTTGTGTACAAAAATGTATTTATGACTTACAAGCAGACTACTGGAGATCAGTTCTTTGTGACAACATGGTCATGTAGCACTAACATCCAGCTGAGGAGGACTACTGTATCTTAGGAAAATCAATACAGCAATATGTTGCAGTCATCAGATGTGAAATAATGAACACATTTTCTGATCCTGTCAATGATCTCCATCTCACACATTTAACTGCAGATGTTGACCATCATCCCCACAGGCAGACTTGGCATCAACTGCTGCACACAATTTTAAATACATGCCACAAAGCAAAACTGGGTGTTAATTTAAACCTGTGAGAAAACATCTGCATCCATTTATTTCCCTTTTGAATCTCTAACATACAGTAAAGCATTGGACTTTGGGGCAACATAAATATTAATTGACTCTGACTTGTTTTATTTGCTTGGTTCAAGACAGTCAGAAGAAGGTGTACTACTCAGAGGATAATTGGAGGTGATGAACTACCCCTTTAGACCCAGCTACATTGATTTGAATAAAGTGTCGGGGTAAGGGAAAGTAACAGTGAAAAATCTAAACACTTGTGATTGGGCCCTGCAAGCACTTGAATAAAACATTGTGCATTGAAACAACACCATCAGGGGAAAAGCCATTAACTCTCAGATTAGTAACAAGTCGCTAATGTGGTCTGCGTCTGCATGAAGCTGTGTGGCCTCTCCAACAAACTCATCAGTCTGACTAACAGTGTGTGTCAACATGCTTCATGATGCTAATCCCACCGCAGCACACAGGAGACCCAAAGAAATCATTACAATCTGAAAACTCACACTTCATTTGTACATGCAGATGTATAGATTTCATTTTACAGAATTAAAAAAAAAATACGTGACAATCAGCAAACAATTCAAACAATACAACTACTGTTTCAATTTCACAAACAAGTGAAAACAAACATTGCATCTCAACAGATGTTATGTCAGGCACCAGTTTTATAGCACATCAACAGTAACGCCATTGAAATGCACAGTAACCCTGTCTTGCTTTTTTTTCTTATTTTTTTTGCATGGAGTTATGTATGCCTGTGCATTGACAACTCTTAATCAGTCCTTGGGGTCAGTGTGAATGGGTGTACATCTTTTTGTGTCTGCATAGTGCATGGCGACCTGCCCTCGGTGTATCTCGTCTTTCAACCCCTGACTAGCACCAACGCACCAAGATCCTGCACAGAATCGCAGGTATAGATGGACAGCATATTTTGTGTACATTTGTGGATGTTTGCACACAAGCAAAGTGCAGCACATTCAGGTGTTCTGCACTTGTTGCCTTAATTTAGCACATTTATTTCATTGTCACAGTGGTGTGAAAAGCTGACATTGAGTAAAGGAGAACAGGGATAGCAATCAGACTTTACGCTGAGCCGGAAAACTCTTAATTTCATCAGTTGTTCCTTTTTCAATGAAAAATAAGTCTTCAGTTCTAACATAAACTAAAGCTCTATCAGCCCCAGCCAACATCTATAAGACAGTAAAACCCACACTCATCTACCAGAAACTTAGTGACATAGTATGTTTCTCTTTCTTATTATAAGAGCTTGATTTGTTTGTTATTTTTTAATATAGTATTTTTTAAGGATATGGTTTTAGTTATCTTTTTTGTATTTTATTAGCATTTTAGTGTTATCAAAAGTCTTTGTTTCCAGACTACCTCATTCCACCTGTATTTTAGGAATCAGTACACTTGCTGTTGCTCAGTGATCACCTCTCTCAGTACACTTAGGTAATGTTTTATATATATAATTTTCAGCTGCCTCTCAAAATAAGGTCTAATCACAGCCATGTCTGTTTATGCACCTGTATGTAAAATATCTATCCATCCATTTTATTTGGTGCCTATATTGCCTGAGAGTTGGGAAACATCATGTTTCTGGTCTGCGGAAGAAACCAGAATACCAGGAGAAAACCCCACACCTGAGTAGGGAAAACACAAACACTCCACACAGAAAGACTCCAGCCTGGTTGTGAAACTGTAATCTTCTTGCTTTTAGGCGACAGCTCTAACCATTGCACTGCCAAGGAATATATGAATGAATAACTGAATGTTGTATAAATCATTGTTGCTTTGAAGAGTACTTAAAAATTTAACATGCTGGCCTGAAAATAAAAGCAAAGAATGAATTTAATTGAAAGATCAAGCACAAGTGTTTTTAATCCTAAAAGAAGAGAACAAAATAACTGGTAGCTTGTCAGTGCTTTATGTTAGAACCTAAATTTAGTACAAAAAGTAAAGAAAATTGTGGTTGGTAGATTACATCTTTGTTATAACAGTGCTTCTTGAAATAAATCTTATAGCGTTGGAAAGCCTGTTAATTTCCCTTTAAAAAGGTGCAACATTTGTAATGAACATGCATTTGTGGGATGAGCAGCAGAGCTGAGTATGTGGGTTGTGTACATGGAAAAAACTGTCAAATCATCTCTGCCAAACAGTTTATTTTGCTGTTGCAATTGACACTTGTTTTTGAGCTTCTGGTGTTAACAGTCATGTGTAATCTACCAAACATAAATAGCTTTACTTTTTGTAGTTTTAATTGTACATTTCATCTGATAATTGACAAAAATAATAAACATACCATCAAATTTAAAGGTTTAAAAAATATATGCTAAGATAAAAATTACTTTCCCACATCATTCACAGTTATGGTGGATCAAGATTTTATGTTTAACAGTAAAACCTAAAAGCATTAACCTGACACGTTAACTATGTAACTAATAAATCTATACAGCCTGTTTAAAACTGACTTTGTGACATAATGTGCTTTGTACATCGAATTGCAAATGTTGTAAGCCCATTACACACATATGTGCTGCTGCTTTATGTTACTGCATTACTACGAAAAAGTTTCACAAATGCAGATATATTGAAGATATATGCATATGTATGTGTGGTGTCTAAAAATGCATTTGTACACCTGTGACAAGGCCTGAAACTTCTGTGCATATGTCAGCTGCAATAGAGCA
>JARVGW010000047.1:13773438-13796610 GCA_031762495.1 Anablepsoides rubrolineatus | reverse complement strand
CAGGCCTCCCTTGAAAAAGAGATCTGAGATCTCAACGGGACTTGCCTGGTTAAATAACGGTAAATAAATAAAATAAAATTCAAATTATTACCAGATATCTCTTCACAACACACCTTCGCTAAGGTGTCCTTAAATGTAAATGTGAACTGAGGGGCAGAATGTTTGCCTCAGAGGTGTTTGGAAGCTCTGATGTAATTCACCTGCCACATTAAACAAGCAACACTGCCACATGCTCTGCATTTGATATCCTCGTTACTCTCATTGCCGTGCTACTTTTGGGAAGCTGTTCAAAAAGCCAAGCGCTCCTTTCATCCTTCCTGCGCTTTTGTTGCGGATCTCTCCATGGAGGTGTGATTCATGGATGCTACATTTCTCTTTATTCATCCTGAATCAATACCGCAGAAGGCAGGAAGGTGCGTGAGTGTGAGAGCGTATTGTGATTCATATGTTTATATGAGACCATAGGTTCATTTCAGCCTAGATCAACCAGAGCTCAATGAATAATGCATTCCTCGCTATCATGGATATGTATGCTGAATATGCCTCGGCTTTAAGGTGTGGGGACAAGGTATGGGGAAAGCATAAAACCACTCAGCTCTTGTGTATGAGACAACTAAAGGAAAACATTCTTCTTTACTCTGACAAATGAGCTTAGCTCTTGTTCAAGGAGGTTTTCTGTTCTTATAATAAGCTGCGTCAGGGGAATCGGCATCTATCTCCAGACGTTTTGTTTGTTTCCACGCTCACACTTTGTTTTCTTGACCTGATTCTTCAAACATGCACACCTCCGAAGCCGCCTGCAACTCTATGAGGGGAGAGGGAGCTGATGCTGATTTAAACAAAAGTGCCACATGTGGTCACACCAATGACAAGTGACATTACAGAGGAGACTACTCGGCACTTAAAGAGATTGGGATGTGGAGAGCGGCGAGTTAGGGGATGCAGGTTCATTTCCTGATTCTCAAGATTCATAGACAAAACACTGCACAGGCTTAAAATGAAAGCATCAACCATCCTCCCTCTCTATTAGGCTGATAGCATCTTGCCCTCGACTTTCTTAGAGGCCTCAAAGTCAATGAAATGAACTGCCATGTGCTGCAACCGCCACCTAATGTTTTTTGATTATCAAACCACAGATCTTTATATGTTTTCATTCCAAGCTCCTCTCTTCCTTGCTCAAGTTCCTCAAACAACCTTGCCTCTTCTTTTTTCTGTGTCCCTTCAGGCCGGGGCGTCTTATCTCGGAGAGAATCGGCTGCTTTTGTTGTGCTCCTCCGAAGTGTAAATGGGTTGATCCACCTGTTTTGTGCTGGGTGATAGAATTCCATACCTGAGGGCACTGGTTTGGTGGGAGTTGCATGGGAATAAAGTCACCATTTATTGTTCTTCCTGGGTGTGTGATCACTGCCTTGAACAATGGAAGAAAAGAAGGAGATGGGGTAGAAACGAGGGCTCGGGGGTTGGGGGAAGGGAACAAGTCGGAAGGAAATTTGAACAGGCAGAGGGGAGAAAAACAACGTGCAGCAGAGGACAGGTGGAAAGAGGCGGAGAGATACCTGCACGTTCCCAGTGTGCTGCCTTCTCCGGTAAAGAATGTCACCTTGTCCTCTTTGTTTCCTCTGTTCTCTCACTTTGTTTGTCTGTTGTTGTTGAAAAACACAGATGTGCAAACATTTTTTATCGTTCCTCTTTCTGCGTAAGGTCAAGCCCCTGATCTTGTGCTGGGTCTTTAATCAGATAAACAGAGCTGTGCCCTTGTTCCCCCTTTGCAGCATTCCACCAGTCCATCCATCTTTGACTCAGATGTCGCCTACAGCTATCAATATTCAGACTTGTCTCCTCTGGACAAAAAAATAAAGAAAAAATAATGTGCTCATCCTACTGGCCTGACTGGCTGTGAACCAGGAAAGGAGCATTTATTACTAAAGCAAAATACATCAAAAGATAAGAAATCTAAGAGAGAAAAAGACAGGATGGGAATTTTAAAGAGGACAAAGCAGGAAAAGGACTTAAACAAGGGTTGAACAGGGAATTTGCTGAGAAGATGTTTTGTTTTAAGGTGTAATACATCTCAAATTAAACTCAAATTACACAAAATTTAAAAAGGCAGTAGTGATAAAATAATATAACAAAGAAGAAGCTAATGTTAAAACTATGAGATCCAGTGATTCAGAATGTCTCAAGTTACTGGTTAACATAGTCATTTTTTCCTTTAGTGGTGTGTGTGTGTGGGGGCCGAGGGCGGGGGGTAGAGATAAGAGCACACATCATCATCAGGGCAGACAGGCTAAAAAAAAAAACTGACCCTCAGGCAATTGTTAGTGTGCAAAAACTAATAATTATTACCAAAATTTGGCGTGTGCTAGAACTTTCCTATGATATATACTTTTTTTTGTGTGTGTGTGTGTGTGTGTGTGTGTTAACTTCAATTTTTATTGAGAATATTTAGAGCTTAGATACTGTATAATGGAAGTGTATGACATCATCACACTCTAAATTGAACAATGCAGGGCAAAATCTTTAAGCCATAAAATGTAAAGATATCAAAATGCCAGTTTAGTCACGTAGAGTCCAATTTTCTGTTACCTGTAAAGTTTAACATATTTTTCTACTCTGAAGTAAATGTCCAAAAATTTGTTTTTTTCACTAAGTTGGAGAAACATTGCATATGTAGAAAATTTTCAGTTTTTTGCAAATGTAATATACAATGTACTGCTAATATAATAACACAATTTTGGGTCAAGCAGCATATTTTAAAACGCAAGTTTTTTAAAGCTTCTTGTTAAGGAGGGTTATTATACAAAATTGACTTTTTTCAGCTTTATATCATGTTATAATGTCATTTCCTCACCAAAAACATACAGTGTTGCTTTGACTCATTCATGCGTGCGTGAGAAATCCTTGAATCTCCTGGTAGCTATGTGGAGCTGCCTAAACACTTTCTGGTACAAAGCACTGCCTATTTACACAAAGCTCCTCCCTGGAGCTCAGTCTGCAGCTGAGCTCCCGCCCCACAGAGCACCCCTCCTCTGAAGCATTGTGGTGACGACATGTTGAAGTGGGAGTGTCAGAAACAATCGGAGGTTCTTAAAGAGACAGAGACCAATTTCAAGGTGTTTAGCTAGACAAAGTCAAATTTATATTTTGATATATGCAACATTTTTATAACAACTGGAGGTAAGATAGTAACTTGATTCTGGTGTACAACTAAGTGCCTGCAAAATACCCCCCAAAGAACTTTGTTTAAACACTGAAGTGAAACATAATTTTCTTGACAGAGTTAGTGTTGAATGTTGAGCCTGTAGCCCAACATAAACCCAGGGATGTATTTGTTTTTGTGTTGTCATTGTGACCGTCGCTGTGTGAACACTGCAGTAACCCCGCATGCCTCGTCTCCAGCTCCTGCCAGTGTCGAGCAGTGCAGCGATGTTTTCTCTGCGCTCTCATCAACCCTGGCTGTCGCCTACCATTAACCCTGGCAGCCATTTGTCTGTCATTATTGACCTCAAAAAGGCACAAACACTTACCGTCACCCTACACACACACACACACTTGCATGCTCATGTTTCACACTCACAAAGCCTTGTACTGCATATTTATGTTGTGCCTGTGTTATACTTCTAACTTAATTACACAGTATTTATTATCACTCAAGGTCCTCTGGAGATAAATATACCTTTGGAAAGTAATTATTCAGATATGTATTCAGTCAGTCTATTAATCTTGCCACAATCATGTTAGTGCAAGTTTTAAAATAAAACCCTGCATGCCGCCTAAAGCTTCACCGTTACAAGTGCTGTTGTTGATATAAGGTAGAACCAGTAAGAACTGATATGACAGCTATTGAAGAGGAAATTGAAACAAATTATTTCCCTGGCTTACCTGTACTCTGCCAGCACTCCTATTAAAGGCTCAGTATAGAAAAAAGAAGGGAACATTTTGAGGAATTTGACTTTGTAAGGCTCTTTGAAGCTGAAGTATGTATGTTGTGTGCCCACAGAGAAACAGAAAGATGAGTCAGGATCTGTGTGCATGTATGTTCATGTCAGCGTATGAGTGCCGCTCTTCACAAGCCCTAACCCCACACCAAACAACAGTTTGCTTGCTGGTCATTTCAGAGGCAGCAGGAGATTTATTCGAAGGATTAAAGAAGTGTGCATCTGCTGCTGGAATTCAAGCAGAAGTATTAGCTTTTGTGTGTATTTCTGACAATTCTGGACATTCAATTCCGCACTGAGGAAGGTAGGAGCATCCAAAGCAGGTTGTTTTCACTGCATTCCTTTCCATTATTTTTGCATTGCCCCTCCTCCCCTGGAGCACATCTTTCTTCTCTCCATCTTTTGTGGGATACCCAGTCAGCTCCCCTGTCTACCAAAAAGACAGACTGGTAATTAAATCCTCCCAGTCTTGATTCAGCTACTTAGGAGAGATCAAGGTAGGAGCTTTTGGGGGGGTTTTAAAGACTGCCACTGTCATATTATCTTACTAGTGTGTCATTACTTCCCCATCTAAGCCTGTCATTAAGCACAATGTTCCGCTTTAAGGAGAAGAAAACATTTATTCTGCCTTATAGGAAAATTATATCTCACATGAAGCGGAAATGCATCTTTGGTTCCTTTTTTCTGCTCTTAAAATTTGACTAACTGGGAAGTAATTTAAGCAAGAGATGTATTATTTGTTCAAATGCAGTATGAATGATGAGTGCTGAAAAGATTTGTTGAATAATGAATTGACTGATTTGTTCAATTTAAAACAAGCAGAAAAGTTAGTCACCAAAAGATAAAATCAGCCACAAAGTAGCTAAAAGCTGAAATTAGCAAATATGTTACAAAAAGCTAAATAGACCAAAACAATAGCTAAAAGTCGAATGCAACAAAATCATAGGCAAAAGTTAAAAATATTAAGTTAAAAATTTAATTTTGCACAACAATGAGAAAAAAATGTAATAAATACTAAAAATTGCAAAACTTTTGCAGCATTGCAGCTAAAAGAAGACAACATTTAGAGCTTAATAATTTTGCAGGAACTGAAAATGGGTTTCTAAAGTTAAAATATTTGTGAATAAAATATACAATTTAAGTATAAAATTTACAGATACTAAAATTTATAGCACGGATGGTTAAAATAGCATAAAGTATACAGCAGTTTTATTGCTATAAAGTATTGGAAAAAACTCTTAGGAAGTAAACAGTGTGAATGTTGAATCAACATTCAGTCTATGGTTTATGCAATGATTATGTTGCAAAGGAAAAGAAAATGAGTTGTGTGTTTAGATGAGGATAGCTAATTCACATTTGTTTGCACCCTTATAAAAACAAATCTAAACAAAGCATGTGAGTTATACATGCTGTTTATTCTTAGATGTCTTGTTGAAAGCTATTTCAACTTTGCGTAACCTCACCATACTGGCATGTTTTTATTTTAGCCACGAACCATTTTACTCCAACAAGTTTTAGCTTGTATTGCAATAAATTAGTGAAATAGCTGTTCTTTGGTTAGGTGTCTTAAATAAACTAAAATACTTGCAATTTAGCTCAGAATGTATAAAGCCTTTTGAAAAAATAAAACATACAGAAATACTTTTGAAAATGTTCTAAAACAAAGACAGATTGTGATGAAGATGAAGTTATCCTATTGGATCTCACAACTCTGAGGGTAACTAAAGGCTGTGACACAACACAAAATTCTGCCAAAGGTTTAAATATCAGCTACTTTAAATTAGAACTCTAACCTCCTGATCCTAGTAAGCTCATATCCTGCTTGAGAGACAGACGCACATTCCTTTTACGCAAAAATGCAAACTCAGACGCCACTTTTAATTCACAGAAATAAAGGTTCCAACTATCCCCTGTATAATCCTCCTGTTAAAACTTAACATCACGCAAGCAGCTTCACTAATCAGACAGAGTTTTGCCTCTGTTCATGTTCCTGGAATCCATATATTAACCTTCACAACCAGCTTTTTACAGGCGGCAGGCGATATGCATTCCTTATAGTGCTTGGTCTTAAAGTAATACACAAAAAGGAACTCAGCAGCACACCCTTGTGGTTTTGCTTGTTTCTTTGTGTGCATGTGTTTGTCTGTTGTGTTAGCAAAATATCTTGTGATCCTCATAATGTAATAGAGTTATAACTCTGCCCCTTTTCATCATTGGTTGATTTTAACCTAAAACTATGTCATAAAAGGTGAGTTGGATACTTTTAATGAATGCTAGAACATTTAATTCAGTAATATTTTGATATTAAGGTTTTAAACTAGAACTTAATATTTATTTAGGGTTTTTGACAGAGTGACAATTGGTTAAATTGGTTCATCATTCAATTTTTGGAGAAGTCAGATACTTTGTGTGTGTTTGTACATGTTTTGTATCCTGATGGGGGATGATTTTTGACCATTTTCCTGGTACACACTGCCTGGTGAGAAACCACTCTTCATGGGGACAAAAGTCCAGACCACATCAGAGAAAATACCATAGGTGGGTCAGGGGTTAGGGTTAGCACTAATGTGTGAATTAAGTTTAAGGGTTAAGGGTTTAGGGTCAGGTATGTACTGGGGTGGTTAGATTTAGGGTAAAGGGTCAGGGTTAGGCTATAGAACCGGCCGGTATGGAAGTCAGTGCAAAGTCCCCAGGAGGATAGAAGAACAAACTTAACGTGTGTGTGTGTGTGTGTGTGTGTGTGTGTGTGTATAGGTGGGATGATTAAAGGTAAATTAAATGACCTACTCTGTGACAAATAAAGCCAGAAAGAGATCTGAATCAGGGAGATGTCGCCTTTCATTCAGAGAGGTTATTGTAAAAATAGAGCTGTGTGTGTGTGTGTGTGTGTGTGTGTGTGTGTGTTTCTTGCTTGAAGTGCATGCATTCGTCTGCAGTGTGCAGTAATCAGCCAATCTTTGAACACGAGCACCACTTCCCATGTGCATTCGTGTGATGATTGCCCTCAAGGTCATGTGACAGAGAGACTAACACCGGCTGTTGGACTGAAACCTGGAAGGCAACCCTGACTGCAAAAAGCTGAATATTTCAATGTCTTCTCCCTTTTTCTGTCTACAATTTTGCTGCCTCCACAGCCAAATACAAAATTGGCTATTTCTCTAAATGTAATAAGCACAGCTGCACAGAGCACAAAATTCACTCACCATCAGAAAGACAAGGATAAAATCAGACTAGGGACATGAAACAGAAAGAATCTGAGCAACAGAAAAACATGTAAAATATCAGGTCATCAGTAAAATACAATAAACTTTTGTATAATTTGAATTTTTTTTTGCAAACACTCCTCCACCTGGCTCACCTGCATGATCATCTGTGAGTTTTGTGAAATTGACACACCAGTGGAGTTTCTGATGTAAAAATCTGTGTGAGTTTGAAGCAGAAAAAGGAGGTCTGATGAGAGGTAATGGTTGAATTATACTCAGGGCTCTCCCAGTGCTGCCTCCATCTCTTTAAATCATTTCACTGACTCAGAGTTCTCTCAATAATGTATACATAAGCCCAGGGCAGGTTTTCTCAGGATTCAGACGCAGCAGTTACTCTGAAATCCCTCTCCGCTAGAAAAAAGAAAAGAAAAAAAACCTCAGGTCGATGAAATAAATTATGAATGCTGGGCAGTAAATCACCAAAACTAAAGCTTGACATTAAACTGTGAGATGTTAAAAATATTTCTCAGTTGTCATTTCATTACATTAAAATATATCAAGTACCGGGCAATAACTCTCATCAGCACATCTGTTGGTGATCTTCCAACATCAAATATATCAGCGTGGAGGGTAAAATGAGCATCCAGTGATGAGTCTCTCCACAGACTGAGTGGAGAACAGGTGCCTGCATCACAGCCCTGCAGGAAAAAAAAAAGACAAGTTGGCAGGCTGACTGTTGCTTCCACCGCCAACAACCCTGGCACATCTGCGCCTGTCCGACTTGACTGGTGCCAACTACCCTGCTCTCATTGTTCTCTCCTGAATGCACACGGTGCCCATGGGAGAGAAGGCTGAGCAGAGTCTGGAACAACATGCGCAGCCTGTTAGATAATCTGAAGACATGAAAAGATTCTCTTAGCCTAGATTCCAGACGCAGCTTTTTGTCTTGCAGCTTCGCTAAGGAAAACACTCATTGTTTTTTCTCATATACAGTTTGACGTTTTTTCTTGCTATTTAAAAAGTACATTCAGTAAGGTGAACAAAGTCCTGTTATAGAAACATACAGTACTTATTTTATTCATACATATACATATTTCTTTTATCCACTTCCACATGGAAAAATCAATGAGGTTAAAACTACTTAAGCATGACTGATCAGCTTAAGTAAAATCAGATTAAAAACAACTTATTGTAACAATTTGAACTGAATATTTTTGAGTTTTCAGTTTGACAGCATAGCCTACTGGGTAAAGTTTTCGACCAAACACTGTAGTTAAAACTGAAAAAATAAATTAGGACAAGTAAAATGTTGAGTAAAAGACCAACTCAAAATTTTGTTTATTTTATAAGTACAACTTGATGTCTGCTTGCTAGCATCAACTTAAATGACTTTGGGAATTTACCAAATTTACCAAAGTCAACCAGGTTAATTAATAATTGTTGTTTTTACCCTCTTACCTTTACTACTTATTACATCCTAAAGCAGAGGTTGAGTCAGGTCTGATTTGGTCAATTTTAACCCAAAAACTGAGTAATTAAAATAATGCATCAGTTTTTAGTATGCATGAAAGCATGGGGACAAAACAGTTGTTTTTGTTTTTCTTTTATACGAAGTCTGCATTAAAAAATAACAACAACTAAATAAATAAATAAATAAATAACAGTTTCAAGTTGGGGAACTGAATGTATCACATGAAAAAAAAATTTAAAATGTCTATTTGTGTTTAAACATAAATTTCCCAGCCAGAGGAGGGAAAGCAGCCAATAGCAGGTTTATCGAAGCCAAGCAGGCGGGCAAATGATTCCAAACTGGAGAATACAGAATCAGTCATTCCCCATGTTTGATCTCTCATCCCCATGCTCTCTAATTTTCTCCTCTAATCTGACTGTGATGCAGTTTTCCTTTTAACTACACGGTAACCTTATTTGCCCCAACAAAAAGCAAGCCTTGTCTTTGTAATGGTGACATCTTGACATAAGAACATTGTCAGCCATGTTTTTATGGTAGAAGAGTTTCACATGCACAGGCACACGTCCGCAGGCTTTTAACCCCAAAATCCCATCAGAGCTGAAAATTCTGTGATTCCTGCAAATTCAAAGTCATAAAAACAAGCCTTAATGTTGGAGTTTCATTCAAATTTGTCCAGAGGTTCAGTAAATATTTTGCTAATAGAAAGATAAAGACACAGACAGTTACATGATCACCCTTTTATAATGACTAGAAATAAAACCTTGTTTAAAAACAGTGTGTATGACTGCAAGCAGGAAAAAAAATCACTCAGCTGAGTTTTTATTTTGTTCATTTATATCATGTAAACACAAATCTATACACTCCCCTGTGGCACTGAGCTGGGGGCTAAAGTCTGTTTTAAGATGCATCGCATTTCAAATATGGAAGATCCTGATTTTCAGTTCTGATATTGACAACATAATGCTGAGGAATGCAAAAGGCTGAACTTAAATGACTTTGGGAACCACTGGTCTAAGTAGTGTCCATGTAACAAACACATGCAGTGGCTGGGATATATACACAAATATGAAAGTAAATTATTCACAAGTTTACAAAGACTTTGTTTTAAAACTGCAGAGTAGTCACACCAGGGAGAATATGGGGGCTGCATCAAATAACTGAAATGAGACCGTAATTGTTTTATCCTTGCATTGCAACCTGCTGAACTGCTGTCAAATTGAATTGTGAGGTGCTTCAAGGTTCTCATCCCTCCTGTGGACCCCCCTCACTGGGTGACCACTGGAGGTGTAGTTAAATGATTAATAACATTAACATTGAATAATCAGTGAATTTACCCTCTCTTCATATTATGTGCAGGAAAGCATGACCAAATTATCTTTAAGAGTAGTTTATTATTTGCTTGTTTGAGTAAAAGTGCAAACACCTTAACAGAAAATCACAAAAGGACTTTGGTAAAACGGAATATCACTGATAATACCAGTACTTAAGTAAAATTCATAAAACTGCTCAAAATAATTAGGAAAGTAAAAGTAAAAGTTGACTAAATGTAAAGCAAAGTACACATTAAATAAAAGAAAATGTGTAAATGTGCTCAATTTGATCAACACAGGTACCAGCTGACATTGACTTCATTTTTCAGAGCACTAAAAACAACCTTTTCATGATGAGTTCTAGTCATATTTAAATTTCTAGCATGTACTGAGGTGTTCCATTTAAAGTAAAGAAGTAAAAGTATATTTTTATGTTTTCAATGAAACAAAATATATGGTAAAATTACAGATTCTCTAAAAATAGTACTGTAATGAAGTACTTTGTTACTGTACACTTCTGCACAAGTTTTGAGAAAACTGATGTTATTTATTCTTATGCAGGTTTTTTTAATTATTATTAGAGCAGAATAGAGCTATGTAAAAGCAAACACTTACTTCCAATGAGCACAAATAATGTAAATAAATAAACAATAAATAAAGTGTGTAGGTCACACAGTCTGTCTGCTGCACCACAGAGCTTTTTGTTAGATCTACTGTGTGAGGAGATCCCTGAAGAGAGATTAAATTAATGGGCTAATTATACACAGCAGCCAAAGTATGATTTATCACTAGGACAAACACACACACATGCCTCCACAAACACACACTTGTCCCTGATGAAACAGACTCTGTTTTTGCTCAGAGAACAACTGCTCCTCTTACGTCTGTCTGGTCCCCATGCTTCCACTTCCTCAGAATCCCGTTGCTGCTGCTGCTGTAGAGACGTGTTTTGTTCTCCAGTCAGCCGGTCTCTGTGTCTGCCTGCCAGACTCCGCCTGACCCACTGCCAGTAACGGTCTCTGCGCTCGAGTGCAGACTCACTGGGGAGCTGCAAACATCACTGCCGTGCACGTTCAGCTAACAAAGTGTCGCTTCTTTCACGCTCGTGCATATAGAGCTGAACGCAGGCCATGCATCAGGACATGGCAGAGTGTGGTGATGAATGTATTCTAGCAGCGCTGTATCAGTCCTGTTTTTAGTGCTGCAGCCCCAGAGAACAAGCTGTCATCATCATTCATGGACGTTAGAAGTAGAGGACAGACTAGCTGAAGGACTCCCCGTCACCACAACATGCAGCTTTTTTGAGGGAGTGAAATGTGCACATTTAAGCTCCTGTTAAACGCACACTTTGATATAAATTTGTGTCTTGTAATCAGGGTTTTTATGCATGCATTCGTGTGTTTGTGTTTGGTTGGCTCAATGGAGGAAGCTTAACATGTCCAACTCGAGGTACTGATGAAGTCATTTTCACCTCTAGGCCCACAGATGCTCAGCAGAAGGCAGCAGCTGAGGCAGCTTTTATTTTTTATTCACTTCACATCATTCTTCCCACACTCTAATCCAAACTTTAGAGACTTCATCTGGTAACATCGCAGTCGTCCATGCAGCAGTCACATTGTGCTGTCTGATTAACTTCGGTTGACGCTAAGGCTTGATGAAATTGCAGAGGTGTCAAGTGATGCTCGCTTGCAGAAGTCTGGAGGCAGGTGGAAATGTGTTGCAGCGGGGAGCAGAGCGAGGGGGACGGCGAGTAACAGAGCAGAGGAAGAGCTTAGAGCAATCCCAAAAAAGGAGTGCAGCAAAGCTTTAAGTCTCAGAGGAATTTAAAAGCCAGTTGCGGATATTAAGAGGCTTAATCTAAGAGCTTGCTGAGGCTGAGTTTTTGCTATGTGGGCCCCATCACTATCATCCTCGACAGAGGTTAGAGAGGAGACTAGGGGGGATAAGGAGGACAAGAAGGCAGATGGGAGTAATAATGAGCAAAACGGAGCTGAGTATCATTAAGACGTGATTTTTTTCAATTTTTGAAGTGTCAGCTTAATTCTGTGTGTTTTCTGTGTGAAGAGACACAATACAGGTGCATGGGACACAATCAAATGCAGGTAGCCTGTGATTTAAATGAGCGGTGTACCCTTTATACACAACTACTGCGGTGCAGAAGTCACAGAGGCCTAAAGCGACACATGTTGAGATGAAACTCATTATCATCAAGCTGCAGGTGTCTCCCAGGAGAGAGGAGGGGGAGTTGTGGGCAGAGCAGAGCATGAGTGTGCTGCTCTTCTCTTCTGTATGATATTTCTTCTTCCATTATTGAAAAATAATGTTTCTGAGCATAATGAATCATCTCAAGCCTGATTCACAAATCTCCTCAGTATTGTACTTTTTATTGTGCATGGTCCATGGTGTCAGCAGAAACGCTTAGACGTCTCTAATGTTGCCTTTTTTTTAACACTAATTAAAAATCACATCATGAAATGATCTTGTTGTTTCAAAAAATAGCTGAATTCAAGACTAAATTATTTTCTTTTTTATGTATGAACAAATAATACCACACAGTTGAAACTGTTTTTTTTTTTCTAGTCCCATGTTTTTGTTCTTTGTTGTATGAATGCTGATTCAGATTTTAGTATTTATTTTTCCATGTAATTATTGGAGTCAGTTATGTCAGCAAATTTTCAGCTCATTCAAGACATTAAGATTAAGGCTAAGGCGTTTGCAACTCTTATACTTTCTAAATTATTTGACGTATTTCTTTTCCTAAAGGCTTGAAAACAAAAATTACTTTTTGAAAACCACTTATTTATTATTATTATTGTTATTGTTTGTTGTTGTTGTTGTTGTTGTTGCTATTAACCACTTTTCTGCTGGTTTTAGGTAATATTTGCTGTTTTGCTAGTCTCTGAATTAGCTTTTGTTTTGCTAATTTTAGCTTTGAGCTACTGTTCTGCTGGTTTAAACTATTATTTGCTGTTTTGATAAAACTGTGATTACTGATGTCCAATTTTTAGCTTTTGGTTAGTGTTCTGCTGGTTTTAGCTATTATTAGATGCTTTGCTAGTCTTGAAATTAGCAACGTTTTTGCTATTTTTAGCTGTTGACTACTGTTCTGCTGGTTTCAGCTTTTAACTGCTGTATAATTTGGCTTCTGTTTTTAGCTTTTGTTAGCTAAATATTGCTTTAAGCTTTTGTTTTTCAATTCTGTTTCAGCTGCTTCAGAAAATTTTGCAAACTCATTTAGCAGTGAAACTGCAATGTTGCAAAAAAAGTTGATTTGTCTAGTTCATTTTCAAAATAGTAAATAAACACAACAGAAAAACTACTTTATTTGTGTTTTATATAACTGTACTTGTGCTGTAAATAATCTATGTTTTTGCATGTTTTTTTATGTCTAGGAGGCATTAATCGTGCCGGGGCGGCAGTGCCGACTTTCCTGCGGACCCCAACGATGATCCAGCCTCACCTGGACATGAAGCCCTTCCTGCAGTTTCCCATGGAAACTCCCCCTCCTCCCCACAGCATGAGCCTCTTCCACAACTTTAATACGGTGAGAGCTGACGCAGATAACACAAACAGACACAAATACTGCAGGCAATTATTTTACCACTGCAGGAAAAAATAAATAAAAAAGACTTTCCTCAATTTATACAACTTTTTATGCTGTGTGTAGATGTTATGCATCTTAGAAGGGGCATATTGAGTGTGTGACATATAGTTTTGGGTAATGGTTAGCTATAAAATATGCCTTTATATGTTTGAGTTTTATTGCTCCATTTGTGCAAACTGAGCTACACACAAATCTATATTAAATGAAAAAAAAAATAGTGCATACCCAAACTGCAATAATTCACGTGCACACACTCCGTCCTGCTCATTAAACCAAAGACCGATAATTAAAGAGCAGTTCTGAGGCTACGCTTTTAGCCATGCACTTCAAACACAACTGTTTGTTTGATGTGTTTATTTTAAGGTACTAGAGAGGGCTCTTCCTGCTCTTTCGTTCTAACATCACTTAGATTAGACCATAGAGACACTTCTCATCTCACCAGCTCAGCAGAATGTGGTGTGTGTCTGCTCTTTTAAACTCCAATAAACACATTTCCTCTCAGCAGTATGAAATGTCAGTGAACTCATATATGAGCCCAATGTGGAACAGCAGTGATTCTGTCCTCTAGCTGCAATATGCAAAAGGGCCAACATAACAACCTGGACAAATCTGCGCCATGCAGTTTAAACAATTTACAGCATTCCTTGAAAATCGAATAACACCCATTAATTTTAATGCCAGAGGTAGTGTTGGCTAAAGTTAATTAGCTGCAGCCATCTTGATTTGGTTGACTCCAAACGTTAATCAGTAATCGATGTGCATCCCGATATACAGTAACTTATCGAGAACTTCGATAAAATTTGTCAAACAAGTTGTGTGCCATTTTGCTACATAAAGAGATGACTGCGACACTAACTGTCAAAGTTTTAAGCAAAGATATTGTTGGATATTTTGTGGTTGATTAACAACCACAAAGGCTACTCAGATTTTACTTAGGGAAATTCAAAACTTAACTTTAGATCAAGTTTTCTATGTTATACTTTGTGATCAGTTGCAACCATTTACTATAAACAAAGAATCAATAAGTCTGTGTGGATATGTTATGTTTTACATTTTAGGAATGTGGACCTGTTTAAAAAGTGCTTCCTTGTTTTAGGGGTATGACATCATATCTGGGATGTGATAAAATTTTATAAAACCATTGTAATGTTGTGATGGGGGTTCTTTTGTTCACTTGTACAGGATGGACCACAGTTCTGTGATCATCTTCACATGGATGCAAATATACTTTAAATAAAAATAACTTTAAATAAAAAAAAGCTGCGTACTAGACCAGTTTCCTGTGCCTGATTTAGGTTCTCATTGTAAACAATTCATTTCACTATCACACAATGTAAAGCACTCAGATTAATATTGTAATGATGCTTGGCTACAAACAGATTAAATATGTGATCCATCACATCAAACGGAAGATTAAGTCAAATTTTGTCGAAATAACTTAAGCATATTTTCAGATTCTTGACTTTTTAAGCTAACCTAAACTCATTGATATTAGGCTGAATCCTGTATTTAGATTATTCTAATGAGACATTTTTGAAGTTATTTTAAATTGGGAACCTCAAAGAATATTTGCACACAAGATATTCCAAGAAAAAAAATGGCTAGTTTGCAGAGAAAATGACAACAAATTAAGGCCTTTCTGCTTGAAATCATGTTTTATTGTAGCTACTTCTACAAAATTAACTGACATATTTGATATATTTCTTTTAAACCACCTGTAGATGAGGTATTTCTTCATTATATTTTGACAAAATGCAATTTTTACTTTGGCTGCCTGTTTCTCCATATACCACTTAGAGACTTAGTCCTCGATTTGATGTGATGAGTCACATATTAGCGAAATTAGCGAGTATGATCATTTCATTTTCTGTGGCAGCCATCTTGATTTTGTTTGACTTTAAAGTTAAAAAGTTTTAGATGTACACAGGGAGAGTTTCAATTGAAATTTGTTCAGTGGTTTACAAGATATTTTGCTAACAGAGAGTGAGTTGACTCCAAAAGTGAATGAATCCTTGTGCAATCTGTCAGTGTCTGTGTTTAAGTTGGAGATGACTTCCAGTTATGGCAACATATTTGTTTTGCTTTAATATCTGTAAAATTGATCATGATACAGCCAATGTTGTTGTTATCTTGAATCAGGTTGACTTCAAAACTGACACATTTGTAGATATGATTCTTTTTTGAAAGTTTAATCATTATAATTTATTTTTTTGTGATTTATTATATATTTTCTAAAAGACAGGCAGAAGAACACACACACACACACACACACACGCATGTAAAACCACCTCACCTTCCACTGAAGTCATGCTGAGCTGAGAGACAAGTGGTGTTTTTTAGGTCCATGGCCAGGAGATGGGGCCATAGGGAAAGGCTTAGAGGACAGTTTGACCTTACAACTTGCTTCTGTACTCACACATACACAAATTAATTATTCTCATCTACTGCACTGAAAAAAAAGAAGAAGAAATGAATGACACACACACTTTGTCTGGCAGCACTGCTAGTGTTTGATTTAAAAGTCTGCAGGGAAAGTGTTTATTGCCTGAAGTGCATCACACACTGAGACATGTTTTGGATTTATAACACATGTAACAAAAAGCAGAAACAAAGAAAAGCACTTTGGTAGCTGCAACTGAAGGCTCTGTCTTTGCTGTGGAGGAAGTCATGGCCCTCAGCATTCCCTGAGACTCCTTATGTTTTATTTAGTCTTGTGTAGATGAGTAAATTCATACAGTAAGACTTCAGAGCGCAGCAGTCTGTGGCTTTCTTTAGATGCGTTCCCGTGTCTCTGTGGACTCACTCTGAGACAAATTTAGATCCACGTAACGTTTCAATGAGGACGCCGCAGTTTAGCGCTGAGAATTGTCCCCGCACTGAGCAGGCAGCTGGTTATTCTTTCATTATTTTTAAATAATTGATCTTTGCTGAGTTTGTGCAGACATAATGAGGCTTTACTCCACACTGAGGGTTTAGTCGCCCCATAGCAGAACAGAGAAATGGCATCTCTTGAAGCAGTATGTAGCTTTAATTGTCCTCTAATGGGATTTGTCTCCTACCTTCTTGTCTCATTCAATGTGCCTGCAGACAGTGATGAGAATGAGCTTGTTGACGCTGCAGTAGTTGGTCCTCATGTAGAACTTATAGTTTCACCACAGTGATGCTACTCAAATTTAACTTTCTAACCAATCACAGAAAGTTGTCTGAGAGGATAAATTATATTTGTCTTTCCACTAATCTCCAAGAGATTTAAATTTTTTAGGAGAACAGGTTGTCCTTCAAAACACACAGCTTCTAATTGCTAAATAGTTCTTTGTTGATTTTCAGAATGAACAATCAGTTAAAGTGTTTACTCAGCTCCTAATGCAGTTGTGACACCTATTGTGCAATCATGCAGCGCATGGTTACTCACATTATTGTTTTTAAAAGAGGTACTTTGTCTGAATTTTGTTGCTGCTCAAAATATATTGATGAAAAAAGCAAAGATTCTGCATCAGATTGGGTTGAAAACATCATATTTGTAACACACTGTAGTATTATTTTTGGACTAAGTTCAGTTTATATTGTCACAATATTTGTTTTCATCCAGAGTCACATTCATTTTTTCTTTCATTGTGTGCAGAATTGGAGGAGTCACTGAATGAAACCATCTTAAAGATTCTCCTAAAGATTTTATGGCCTCTGGACTCTGTGGTGTTTTTGTCTCATGCTCTCTGAACCAAATGCTTCAAAGCTTGAGCCCAAAAACCTTGACGTTATTGTTGGGTGTGAAAACCTTTTTTTTTTTTTTTTCTGATTTGATGGTGTAAATTAAAATAAGTCCATTACTGCTTCTGTTGTGCTCAAGAAACTTGTTACCAACTAAAACACATTAATGAACGTTCTTATCTGTTTGCTTTTCAAATATTCATTCTATTGTAGATTCACCTCATTGTACCATACTCCTCATCACGTTTGCCTAAATTTTAAACTAAAATGATCTTATCTTGGTAAAATAGAAGAAATTTGCCATTGTGGTCAAACTACATTATTCTTGATTGCATGTGATTATACAGTAGTAAAGAGGGGCTCAGACTATGTGATGAGGATCTCAGCTACTAGCTTAATATTTGTTAGCCTGGCCCTTGCCTTCCTACACAGCTCGGCTCAATTATAGTTTCCCTTCACTGCTCCATCTGGGATTTCTCCCATAAACATGGATTTGCTCTCCAGGTTTGCCAATCATCAAACAGGAGGAGGAGTTGTGAACGACAACGTCGATTTTCTGCGCCATTTCAGACCTTGTTGATAAGACTTCCAAATTAAATTAAATTTGTCTCACAAAGCCTCCAGCACATATTTACAGCTATCTCTTTCGACTCGTTACTATTTCATCCCATGGGGATGGTTGTTTACTGTGCACGCAATTTCTGATTAGTTTCTTAGCTTAGCTTCCTTCATAGCCAAGCTGGTGCACTACATATGTTGCAATCAAACTTTAGCGACTGACTGGGTAAATCAGCTCCAATCATTTTAAACTTCAACAGAGTCCATGCCTCCAGCAAGAACTCACTTCTCAATAGCCGAGAGTTCAGACTCTCAATATGAAGCAAAGCGTAGAACAAGGGGCTAGTTTTTACCAGGCTAAATAATTGTTCAAATGCTTGAATTTTTGCCATTTTTATGTTGGCTAATGTTAATTAGCTGCAACAACCGTCACTGAGTTTATTCCAAAAGTTATTCAGTTGTAGATGTACCGCTAGTTATTACTACTGGTTCATGAGATGTTTTACTGACAGAAAGTCAAAGTAGACTCCAAAGGTTAAGGTCAAAGTTCAACAAAAAAAAATTGCACTTAATAAGTAGCACTTCAACTATGTGGTGTTAATGACTCTCAGCTACTACCACACCAAAGTTTAGCACAGAATCTGTAGAGCTTGTTAAATTATGGCCATTTTTGTGGTTTTTAAAGGTTTGTTGGTTGTGGTGGTCACATGGAGTTGAATTTGTTCCTAAACTTATTTCTTTCTGCACGTTTAATATCTTTAGTAATTCATGTATTTTTTTGTTTTGTTCTGGTTTAGTTTGGTTTTTTGCTAGCAGACACATGAACACAGGCAAAAATGTTACCGTATGCCTTTGCCTTTCAATATTAGTCATTGAATATATGACAACTTTTGTCATTATTAAACAATACCTTTGATAAATTAGGAAATTTTGTTTGACAAATACTTTTACGTATTTATTTTTTATGGATAAATGTGCAACAGCTAACACAACACATTTATAAACAATAAAAAACATTGGTTAAAGGAAACAATGTGCTTCAGATTGGTGATTAAACAAGTAAACAACATCTGTAAATGTGACTTTAAAAAAATTACTTACCATTTTTATACATGAGACATCTATATCATATGTCATAAATAACAAAATGCATAAGCAAAGACCCACAGTTAAAATATAAAATACATTTTCTGTTCTACCCATCTTACAAGTCTACCGTCTGCACGTCCTCTAGGATGAAGTCAGCATTGTATTTGACAGAGGGAACTATTCAGGAGGGGGGAAAAATGTTCCGGCAGCTGCTGATGACATTTTATAGTGCGAGTTTAAAGAATCTTCGGACTCTAGTAGAGGGACAGTTGGACGCACAATCCTGGGTAGATCAAGTATGCACAGAGAGAAGGGAAGAGAGCACAAAATACAGAGAGAAAGGGGGAGGAGAAAACAGTGAAGCGGTGAAAGGGGGAAAAACAGTGAAGCGTGAGGCAGAGAGAGAGAAAAAGCATTTTGAGAGGCTCAGAAAGAGGAGGCTGAAGGAGAGACATGGGCACTTGATGAGTCATGTGTCGAGAATCAAAGAGGGAAATTCAGCTGTAGCATCTTGAAAAGGAGCCGGCAGAACTAAACCAAGGGAGGGGGGCAAAAGTCCTGGCTGGCAATGCAACACTAGGCACAAGCCCTACTTTTTTTGTGTGTGTGAGTTTGTCTGCAATTAGGTTTGACAAACTGAATGAGTGAGGAAGGTGCAGCACACATGCTCAGTCTCCCACATGCTGAGACCAAAACACTGAACTTGACTGGTTGTACTCAAACTGGAGGACAAATGCAGCTTCAGGGTGACACAGACACAGATGAGAAGAGGGTGAGTACAGAAATTACTGCAATTAAAAAAAATACTTTCACTTTAATCTTGACTCAACCCTTGTGCTATAAAAGCTGTTTTTGTTTAGAATCTTGCTGTTTTTGCCAGAATGGTTTGACTAAACTGGCACAATGTTTCCAGTAAAGTGAATGGTTTCACCTTCTCAAGAACTTGACAAGAAAGTGGGATTTGTCAGCATTTGTAGGTTTTTTTCTCCAAATTCCTTGTGAAGTTGTGAGTTAATGAGTTTTGGAACACGACCCTGAAGTTGCCTCATTCCGTTCTGCGTTGGTTGCACAAGTTTTGGGGTAAAACATGATGTGAGCTGCCTTCCAAAGAGACTTATTGGCAGCTGTGTTTTTTAACAACTGAACTGAGTGGATGGATTACAGACTGATTCACACACTCATGCACATACACACACCCAAATGTACTGGATTGACTGGCCTGGAGAAGCCATGTGATTCAACAGTAACCAATCTGCACCACGCCTGTTTGAAATTATGTTAAACTCACCTCAGGCCAGAGGGTTAAAGGTCATGACCTCAGAGGATTAGCATTCTGGTAATGTTTCAGTAACTTCTAAAACAAAATGTTGTTAAAATGAATGGTTTGCAAAACCAAAGTTGTTCTTATTTGACGTTTTAGGCTCTTTTTATTTTTTCTTGGCCAATGCTTTGTCTAACAGGGTGACACCCGCTTTTGTTTAGATGTCCAGACAGTTTAGTTCATTTTAGTTGCTTCTAATAAACTGAAAGTACAGCAGTCTGTTTCCGTGAAAATAAAAGGTCTAGCATTCTTTAAAAGAATGCATCTCACCCGACACCTTTTATTCCAAGAGTTAGACTAGGATTAACTGACATCAAGAAATCAGAACGCTAGAACTGCTTTGGCGTTAGCAGTTACAATATGTGATATAAAATACTGTCAGCTACTACAGCATCATATAAAAAAATCAGCTCAAAATTTTTGAACTCATTAAGTTATTGTTCTTTTTGTTTAGGCCAGTGGTTTGCAACCTGTGGCTCTTTGAAGCTTTGACCAAAACTAACATAAAATTTAATTTTTGGGGAGTTTTATGCCCACAACAGAGAAGGCTAGCTTTAGCAGTTTTTCTGTCAATTTGTATGTAATATGTGTTTGAAACTACAAATACAACCAGTATAACATGACTAAATCAAGCTAGTTTATTACGACGGAGTATTAGGGCCACATAACAAGATTTTTTTTTTTTTTTTAAATTACGAGTTTAAAGTCATAATATTAAGAGATTAAAGTCGTAATATTACAAGTTTAAAGTCATAACATTACAAGTTTAAAGTCATAATATTACGAGATTAAAATCATAATATTGTAGTCTTTACACAAAAAAGCCTGCAGTTACCACTGCATTAAAATGAAGAAAGTTGAGCAACTTGTCAAGTTGTTCTTTAGAATTGCTATAAATAAATATATTATCAGTAGCAGGACTTTGAAATTGTGCAAACAACTATAAACGGAAGCCGTATTGTATTTAATGGAGGCAATTCACGGATTTAGTCGTCATGTAGCTAATTTGGATGAAAGCATATTAATCTAACAGTGAACCAAATCATCACAGACTACTTTATAAACACAGAGACGTGGCTGTACACGGCAGGGGAATATAAGAAGGAAATGAGAAACGGAAAATGGGCACGTCATGATTATGACTTTAATCTTGTAATATTATGACTTTATTCTCGTAAAATGACGACTTTAATCTCATAATATTATAACTTTATTCTGGTAATATTATGACTGTATTCTCGTAAAATTATGACTTTAATCTCGTAATAAGAATAAAAAAAATCTTGTTGTGTGGCCCTAATACTCCGTCGTAGTTTATTGACCACTTCAATAATCCAATTTCCAGCCTTGCAGCAAATCAATCAGGATTTTGTTTAATACCTTTCAGAAAAGTTGCTGATAAAAAAAAATAAGGTGACTTGATTAGATAATAAAAATAAAATAATGTCACCGTCACTGGCCGTACAACACCCCTTCAACAAACTAAAACTGGGCCACGGGCCACCAGTTGATTATCACAGTTGTAGCATGTTTTAACACATTTTATTAGTGAACCAAGTGAATAAAATGGCTATATTTATAGTAAAATTTGCAAACCCCTGGTCTAGGCAAAGATCTGTTAGCTGTGGCACCCATATTGAATTGGTTTGACTCCAAAAATTATTCAGTCAGTGATTGCTATCTACTATCAGATTGCTATCAGCTATTTTAAATTGGGCAAGTCTGAAAGTTATTCATTTACAGATATCACCTCAGTGATTACTTTCTGAAAGTTTCATTTAGAAGCGTAGTGTGGTTGATGAGATAATCTGCAGCGCAGACAAATGAAACCACAGGCTGCGGTACCTTGGTGGCCGTGGTCCTGAGGCTACAGCAAGTTTGAGTTCAAGTTGCGTCAAAAAGGGCATTCAGCATAAAACACTTGCCAGATCTTTCATGCGAGTTCACTTGCTGTTACAACCCCTGCAGTGTGGAGCAGCTGAAGAAATGAAAACAACAGCAACAACCCAAGTCATGCACTCACTGACGCAGGCAAAAACATTATCGCTCCTCCTTCAGTGATAACAAGGGTGATTCATGGCACCTACAGACTATGAGAAAGAGCCAAACGAGATAAGAATGAGTGATGTGAGGATGTCCAAACCGGGCCTCTTCCTCCCTCACCATAGCTTTCCTCCCTCTTTTTAATCTCTCTGTTTTTCTTTATCTTTCATTTTATCTCCCTCTCTCTCATTGATTGCTCCAGATGTTTCGGTGCTGTCATGCTTCCCAGCAAAACCTCTTCTGGCTTCGTTTTACATCATTTATTTTGTTTCAGGAAACTGAGAGTGGCAAACTGTGGAGAATTTGTTTGCGAAGAAGTTGTTTGTGCTTGATATAGAATATTAATTTCCAATACATTTTGTTTTACTGTGACTCCTCTGGCAATCAAGTCATTTACTGATGAGATTGTGGCTTCTGGTGTTGGATAGCTTCAGGAACAGCTTGATGATTGGCCAAATAAACTGCACTAATGAACCAAATCAAGCTTTGTTGTGTTTGATAGACTCCAAGCTGACATACTTGAATTAGACTCGGAGAACCTTCAGGAATAGTTTTCTCATGACTTTCTGTATTTAGAACACCAATAATCAAAGTAGTTTGTTTCTTTAGACCAGGGGTCTTCAACACTTTTTAGTCTGGGACCCCCAAACTGATGGAGAGACAAAGCAAGGACCCCATATTGTGTATGCAAACATTAGTTGATTGTTATCATTGGGAGCTGCAGTGTTATAGAAATATTGCAAACAATTACAGCACTAATAGGCCAATTACAGGTTGTGTGAAGAATTCCTGAATTGTCAGACTGTGAAGCAGAATCCAGCTGGTGTTCTCACTGAATGTGTGCATTTCTCAGTGTTGTATAAAGTACCACAAAGTGATACTTGAGTAAAAGTACAAGTATCTTAACAAAAAATTACTTTGGTAAAA
>JARVGW010000047.1:13712107-13773338 GCA_031762495.1 Anablepsoides rubrolineatus | reverse complement strand
TTTATATGGATAGTATTTATTTTTTATAATAACAAGCTGGAATGAAAACAAGCAAAAATGAAATAAAAGTAAAAACTGTCTAAAAGCCTTGAAATTGGCCTCTGTCTCTTTAAGAACCTCCTGCTGTTTCAGACACTCCCACTTCTGCACATTTTCACAATATTGCTTCACGGGAGCTCGGCTGTCAACTGATCTCCAGGGAGGAGGTTTGTTCAAATAGGCGGAGCTTTGTACAAACAAGCATTTAGGTAGCTCCAACTGACTACCACAGGAGAATCAAGGATTTCTCAAACATGCATGAATGACTCAAAGCATGTTTTTGATGTAGGAATGACCTGATACAAAGCTCAAAAGTTAATTTTGCATAATACCCCCTCCCCCAAAAACATAACTTTGAAAAAAATATATAAATGTATAACTTATTTAAATTTCGCGACCCATTGCAGTACTTCCCCCCATAGTTGAAGACCTCTGTTTTAGACCAACAATCTCAGCCTGTCACTAAAAGTAAAAAGACAGGTAAAAACATTTGCATGTCTGTGCCTCTGTTAGCAAAATATTGTATGAATCACTGCACAAAAAATATTCAATGGATGTACAGCTGTTTAACTTTCTCATCTATTCAAGATGGATTCACTATTGAGTGAAATTTTTCTTTAGATTTTTAGCCATATTCGTTGTAGTCAACGTTGTTTATCTGAAAATATCTTATGAACCACTGGACAGATTGCATCTACTGATTAAAGATTAATACTTTACTCATGCAGGATGCCCTTGCTAACACAACCACCGAATTACCACAACCCACGTGTGGAGCAGAGAGCTGCCATTTAACGTTGCCGAGCAGCTGTGGGGGGGTTTAAAAGCCTTGCTCATGGGCCCACCATGGGGTAAATGAGGTTGGAGACAGATGTGGATGTTTTAGTGTTACAGATATCGAGCTAAAATTTCACGTGGTCACAGCTGAGCATCACTCACAGCACAACATCTAAGCATCTCACAACAAAAGACAAAACAGCTCCAGCTCCATCACATTTAGTCAAAACTTTAACATGAAATACAATGGGCAATATGCACACCTTTAAGGAATGCTATGTCTTTAACTTGTATTATTTTGGCACACCCCAGACAGTTATTTTTATAAAAGTTACTTGCTTTGGCTGCAGACGTTTTCCAGACAGTTGTCTGTGGTGAGAATCTGCTCCAGCCTCTGACTCCAAACTAATGCTAAGGTCAACTAACAGTGATTGCTGGATAAATTCAGCTTCAGAGCTAGACAAATAATTGGAAAGGAACCCTTTTAGATCAGCGCATGCAGGGTGTTTTTTTGTCTGGGACAGATTTGGGGGGAGGGGGGGGGATTATACATTGACACGTTGGATGAGCTGCTAAGTGAGTTAGTTAAAATTATACAATGTACTTAACACCCGGCAGATGACTGACATCCCAGCTGAAACAATTACCGTAGGGACCGTGTGATGCCACATCTCGGTCAGGATCAGAGAATAAGACGGCTAAGCCGGAGTTGTAGCAACGTGCTGTCAACACTGCTGCTGAACACAAACTCAGGCGTTCAGCAAACAGCAGAAAGATGCTGCAAACTGTCTCGACTTTGCATTTTTAATGCACTCTCCATGTGCTTATGTAGCATTTAAGGCTTATTGTTTTAACTAGGCTTCTGTTTTTACCTCTTACCTCCAACCACACTCTTTCAGATTATTAATTATAGCTCTCTTTTTCTTACTCTGTTTTTTTTCTCCTCTTTTCTCAGATGGATCCAGTGCAGAAGGCAGTGATCAACCACACCTTCGGAGTTCCACTGGTCAAGACAAAGCGGCCGATTATCTCATGTAACGTCTGCCAGATTCGCTTCAACTCAGAGGTAAAGCCAAACAAGCATACACCACATAAAATCATCTTCTCATCTTATTAATTGTAGTAAAATATAAGATTGTGATGTTTATCACTCCTTGTAATCAGGTTTGGGACTTTGCTTGTGTCGCTTAAAAAAAAAAAAAGAGACATCCTTATTGTTTATAAAACAACTGTTGGTTCCCATTAATCCAAACAATTTAGAGTCTATTATTCTACTGTTAAACATATTGAAAATATGTTATTATATTAAACATATTAAATAATGTAAATACAACCCTTGGTTTGGACCTGGAGTCTTTCTGTGAGAAGTTTGCATGTGCTCCTCGTGTCTGCGTGGGTTTTTATCTTGGTCCAAAAACATGCATGTTAGGCTGCCTTCAGGCCCACACATCTCTTGCAAAAGAGATCTGGGATCTTAATGGTATTTTCCTGGGTAAAATAAACAATTATGCACAAGTAGAAATAAGAGCATTTCCATCCAAGACAACATCCCAGCATGTTCAGCCAAAGGTCAGGTTGTGCAACAAGAGATATTGTGTAACCCAAGACCCACATTCGAGACTCTACAGGCCTCGGTTAGCATGCCTGTTGTTAAAATGCATGGCAGTTCAGAAGGTTTGCCAGGAAAAAAAGCTTATTCTATCCCAAAAGGACATGGTTCCATGTTTTGAGGTTTGGATTTGAACGAACCAGAAGATTTCTGTTCGGCCACAGTGCACAGCACCTTGTTGACGACCAAACACAGTATGATAGCACAAGCATCTCGGGTGTTGCAGGGCTCAGTGGTGCAGCGGCTCATGACCTGGGCTTGTTTTGTAACCACAAGAACAGATCGATTCAGAAGTCCTGGAGTTAACCATGAACTTCTCTGTATGTCAAAGATCTTGTGGAGTCAATTCTGAGGTAATTGTTAACAGAGACACTCGATCAACAGGGCAAGTGAAACATCTAATGTGAGAGTGCAAACCTGCCATATCTATGGCTTTAAAACAATATGTTCTCACTCTCTCAGCAATACACGTTTAGTTACAAACAAAACTTTACTAAATAATTGCTGAATTTTAGACCTCCCACCACAAACACCCCACCACAGCCCCCTCAACTTTGGATTCAGCCACTGCACTTCTAGCTGCTAGCTTGCTAATCAGATAGCATTCGGCTGTGGAAATGTGAAAGACGTCTAAATTAATTTTTAAAAGTGGCAGAACCATGGTGCAGTTCTTATTGATTATGAATCAGATTGTATAGAGTGAAACACTTTGAGCAAAATGGGGTTGACACGAGTCAATTTTGTTTTCAGCAATATTACTTCAACATTATTTCAAGTTATACCCACTTGTGATTCTACAAACTACCAAAAAAAATAGATAAACTTGGTTTCTCATACACTGGCTCTGCACAAATTCTTAGTTTTTGTTAAATTAATTAAAATGTTGTTTTCCACTTGATAGAGTTTTTTTATTAAAAATTTTAAAAGCTGGAAAGATACAGCAATTTTTTCAGTTCCTTTTTACTTTTACTGTACATAAAACCTTATTTAATAAACGGGGGTTACATTTTTTCATGACAGTAACATGTCGTTTTCTCCACATTTTCCCCTGTGGAATTTAATGAAGAGCTCCCTCTGTTCTGGTTTGCACTCCCAAAAGCAGCTAGTGACACAGAGGATGTTGTGCATTCCACTGCTCCGTGTTTTGGCTCTTTCAACCCCACTGGAATTTATTTCAGAAGGGTTTTAGAGTCAGTGGAAGTAACAATTACAGCAGTTAAACAATCTGCAGCATAAACAATAATAAGTGTGACTATAGGATCTCACATGTTGGGACACTCAACACAAACGTGTCTGTGTGAGAACATTTTTTGAGTTGAATTTAACAATTTAGAATTAGTTTTTTATAAGTTGCATGAAAGTCATCCATACATTTTCCATCTGTTAACGAGTGTTGAAGCAAAACTCTTCTCCAGACAAACAGGATGAACACATGACAACTTCAGCGCTAAATGTCATGTGTGCAAAGTATAATTTGGGTGGGACTTAGTCCCATTTAGTAGTTCCGAATTGAGGGCCCGGCTGTACAACCATCCACAATACACAACATTAAGGAGTGGACCAATGCTATATATACACTGCAGATCTACAATCATGGTTTCTGTGTGGTCAGAGACAGCAAGGCTGTAATCTTCTCTTTGTAGAGTTTGCTTCTTAGTTTTTTTCCCACTGGCAACAGGAAACAGTTAAACATGTTTATATAAGAAATACTTTGAGACCCACAGCTATCGATCAAGTACCGGTCAGTTTAATGCAGCTGCACTGCTGAAAAAAAAAAAAAAAAGAAACATTGATAAAATATTTCACTGCTTGAAACATTTGACATTTTGTGGGAAATGGTGCATTAATGATGACAACATGTATGAGGATTGCTTTACTGATAAAATATCCTGTTTGTACAAGAATGTTCAGCTCAGGGAAAAGTGACTTTAGATTAATGTAATTAACACTTAAAAGGGGGATATTATGTTTTTTCCAGACACATAGTTCAATTCTATACCACAATCAAGTAACTATCAGTTGTTGTGAAAATGCGGTATATATTAAAATAAATTTGACTTCACATCATAGTTTATATAAACGCCTATATTTTTTCAATATCTGACTCAGGGTCTGACTATGCTCTTTGCAAGAACGTGTGAATATAACAGTAGAACGAAGGGCTTTACCCAATGATGTGAGATCATGTATGCAATTCCATAAAATCAATGTAGCATCCACACAAGCAAGGCTCGAAGTTTTCCCATCTTTCACCAGTGAAATGTTTCTCTAGGTGAAATAAAGTTTTATTTTAAACAAAAATACAAAAAAACGTCCCAGTCTATTAAGACCAGCTCGTAAGTCTGTTAAAGTGTGAAAAAATAGGTGAGAAAAAGTGGAGAGATTAAAAAAGTCAGCTTGTGAAAAGTAGTTTGCCCTGCTGGAAACATAACTTTTACCTTTTTAGTTCCTAATTTTTTACGAGTGAGGTTTCTCTCTTTGTGCTAAAAGAACATTGCACCTCGTTTCATGGCACTAGTTCAGAAAAAAAAGAAGAAAATAAAATATTTTAGCTGTAATGCTTGTCTATAGCTGAAGAGTGGTGCAACCTAATCACTCAGTTTATGACTTTCACATTTGTAGAACTCAACGTTCTGTAGATAAGCATAAATACTGAATATTTATGAGCCTTTAGTCTCTCTCTCTCTCTCTCTCTCTCTCTCTCTCTCTCTCTCTCTCTCTCTCTCTCTCATGGAGGACTGCACTATGTCTCTGCCACTGTCACTGTCATTTCCAGCGTACAGAATAAAAAGAACACATCAGCAAAATGTTTGTTTTTCTCTCATCTGGTTCAGCTCGACAAAACAGACCTCATGGACTCCCTGGCCACACTGTTTTCTTTTACGTGAAAATGTCATTGAATGAGAAAAAGGTACCCTTTGAGAACTAATTTTAACTTCATTTGCTTCTTCATTTATTTTAGATAAGACCATGTCCTTAATGTCAGCATTTGGTCTTTTTTGGCATCTTTTGGTTAACTGGGTTGCTTCGATCAAAAGCCTCTCCCACCTCCCTCTACCCTTCATTTCATACCTTTTTACCCATCTTCATTTAACCCATTTACTTTTTCTTACTGTGTTTTTCCCTTTTTGGATGGCCTTTTCCCAAGCAGACTTCCCTTCCTTCTATTTCCCCCACCCTCTCTCACACTGCATTATTTACAGTGTGGAAATGCCTAAAATTGCCTGTCACTACTTATTATAAGATGCATTCGTCAAGGGCATAGATTAGTGTCTGGCTCTGACAGCCCCAATGCATCTTGGGAAACACATAAGGAGGGGACACAGAGGGGAAGGGCAGGAGCAGAAGATGAGGTGGGGAGGGTTCTGCGTCCCTGTGTCCATGCTCTGTGTGGAGGCATGAAGTGCTAAACGCTGGGTTATGCAGAATAACCTTGGTGGCATGCTGCAATAATGACATCACAGTCTCTGTGGAGCTGCATCGCCTGACGTCACGGCTGCTGCAGCAGGAAGAGGCTGATATACATCTCTTATTTTTGTCCTTGTATCCTCACCGCTCTCCTCTTTTCTCCCTGCTCCATGCGTCTCTGTTGCTTCCTTCTCCGTTCTCCCAGTCTCTGTAAATCTCCAATCTAGCCTTTCCTCTCAAGTATCTTTGTTCAGTTTAAACCCTTAACAGAAGCATCACAGACTGGTGTGATGCAGCTTTTCCTCTCTCTGTGATTTTTCTCTCTTATACATAATTCCTGTTTTTAGTGCAGCCTCTTTGCAAATATGTCTTTAGACACCATGTCATTTTTCATCTTTCCCCCTCCTTTTCAACATACTCATACTCAGATGCTCAGCAGCTGCTCCCTTTGACTTTGTGGAAGAGGGTTATGAGAACATATGTGGCCACTTTGCTATGCACTACCTTTCTTCATCTCTTCACCCTAATCCCCAGGCTTTGCTGGAGCAGCTCCTTAGGATCCCTTTGACAGTTATCCATAATTTATAAGAAACAGGTGACCCGTCAACGTGCTGCAGTGCTTTTAAGGTTCCTCGTGCCAGCTCTTGTCCTGAATGCCACCAAACACTCACACAAAGCCTAGATAAACAACAAAGCTCAGTAACAGCCCTCATCACCCCCCTGCCAGCTTTGCCAAGCCAGGCTATCTCCACACTTGAGCCTGTGATCAGTGAGATGTTGTACCTGTCAGTCAAAATGTCCGAGCTCTCAGGGCAGCTGTCGGCTGCTCATCAAGGCAAAGTCACTGTAGACATTTAAACAAACAATATATATATATATATATATATATAAATAGTTATGTGGTTGGCAAAGGTGTCTCACTGACTCACTCAAACATACTTCTTGAGTTTGGTATATGACAAAATGATTCTGTTAGAGCAAGGACAGGTTTACACAAAATTTCCTTGTGAACTGCTGTATAAGGAGGGGTTTGTGTACCTGTGACCGGATGTTTGTTGTACATATAGTCATCGAACTGTAGAGTCGGACTGGAGGCTATAAATCTGCATAGCAACGTGGCATCTTATCCTTCAGGTTGACCCTGACTCACATACCTCTGCACAGAAACACGGGGGATAAAGAGAGTCTGCTCAAATGTCCATATAATCTTCAGGCAAATGACTGTCTGAGCAAACATATTAGCTGGTACTTAAACTGTCATCAAGAGATTACGCATATGAGCTCCTGTAAATGATCTAAACTTTTTTTAGTGCTATAGAATGTATGTAGGATGATGTGTTCCTAAAAAAAAACCTGACCAATTCTTATTGTTTTTAATGGTAGTTATCAGTTTATTTCAGTTGTGCATTTCTGATTGGTTCAATAAGGTGCTGATACATCTTTTGTTGTCTTAACAAGGTAAACTTTGTGCCATTGTCTAATTTATTGAACTGTATCTTCCCATAAAAGAACTTTAAAGTAATTTTAACTGTGTCACAGTGGCCCTTCAGAGCCATCACCATTGTTAAATCTGAGAATAAGTTCCAGAGTGTCCTTAAAGTCATCTTTTGCTTCTGGCTCAATAGGGCCTTTCTAAGTCATTGTGAACTATAGCTCCAGCGCTTCTGCTCTTCTTTCTGCTTCTGTAGTCTGTGTGAATTTCCCCTTGACTGCATGTTTTACAGTCTAAGTTAGATCCATCAACCTTTTCATTTGATTTTCATTTTTTTCACCGTTTTCTCTGCCTGTGACACTTTTTCCAAAGATGACCAAGGATCTTAGGCCATGTTTGAATACCATGGCACCCCAAGATTCATTGCCCTGAACATCGGCTTCATCATTCTTTGTCATCTAAAGTGTCCAAGTTTTTACAAATGAGGATCTTTGGTTGAGGCTGACTTAGATATGACTGCCTTAATGGAGAAGATATTTTATATTGTGGCATCATTTCTCTGGGTTTTTCCTGTAGTTTTAAGGTCTCACCAGACTGTTTAGATCATTTCAGGACCATAGTAATTAAACCACTTGTTCCTTTTAATTTAAATTTATAAATCTGATAGTTGTTTTGAACTCAAAATTGTAATTTCTTTGTGTCAGTCATTTGTTTCAAAATGTTTCTGCCCCCTGCAGTTAATGTCCTTACAGCTGGAAGTTAACCACTGAAAAAAATCATAATAAAAAGTAAATAACACTCCATGCCCTGTGCCTTTAATTATCACAGTTTTAAAATGAAATACATAGTTTGAATGAATAAGGCATAATTTCAGAATGACTGCAATCAGTTGTCCATTACTGATATTTTGTTCCACTCAGTCATTTTAATTCTATTTGCTTGTCTCTGTGGCTCCGTAGAGGGATGTAAATCTGGTGTAGAAGCCAATAAGATGTAATTAGCAACATAATGGTGACTCCATATTGCAACATTTTCCTGCTATCATCTGATATATTCCTCTGAACAAAGTATAACGTTTTGTTATTTAGTGGACACTCTCCTCCTCTTCTTTCTGTTATTATTGCTTAGTTTAATGTAAAATAGAATTTTCCAATTCTAGTTAGTGCAGCTTTTGTTTCCCATAAATTGCAATTATTTTCATCAACACATAATTTCCGTCATTTCTCTGTCTGTCTTGAAATCTATCTCCAGTTGAGACCTGCTGTCTGTCTGTCATGGTTTCAGAGTAGATTAAATAACATACAAGCATGGTTTCATGTTCACATGTGACAGAGAATCTTATCCCACCTGTTGTCTACCTGCTGGCATTGACTCACATTTTAAACCTTAACTTATCGTTTCTGTTGCTCCACAGAGCCAGGCCGAGGCCCATTACAAGGGGAACCGCCACGCTAGGAGAGTTAAAGGCATCGAGACCTCCAAGAGTCGTCCTCAGGAGGGGGACAAGGCACATACCATACCCCCCACTTCGTCTCCGTCTCCACCTGGAGCCCCTGGCACAGTCCCAGACTGTGAGCCTGGCAAAACAGGTAAGGAAACACAGAAATACTATCAAGAGTAGAAATTAATAAAGTGCCTCTGTGACTCTTCGTGCAAAAATAAACATCTCAATCTACTCAGGATGTTTGGAGGATTAAAGTGTGCTCAAAAAAAAGGAAAAAATGCAAAAATAACAAAGGCTTCAAAGCACAGAGGCTTTGCAGAATAAAGCTGATTTAGTGAGAAACATGTTTTAGAGGAGAAAAATGTGCTCTGTGTGGTCTGATTTAGCTGCAGCAGCACAAACCACAGATATCAGTGCCTGTGTATATGGTTTTATCAGATTTTTTTTTTCAGAAAATTCATAGTTAAATCCAACTTTTATATACAACAACTTTTAAAAGTCAAGAAACCTGATGAATACAAATTTATTTAAAGGAGACATGCTTTAAAAACATTCTCTTTTTCATTTAGCTCATTTAGTTGAGATCTATACAAAGTGGAACTGCAATGCTTTGGCCCTCCTTTTCTGAGGTGTGTCACAGATCAACTCATTTTGATGCTGTCTCTTTAAATCCAACAAGGGAAGACTTGTCCATCCAGCCTTACATGTTGGAGCCAGAGTCTGGCCCAGAACTCTCCTAGAGACTATAAGTACACAACAAAATGCATTTAACATCCACAATGTCCTCTTTCAATATCTTAGGAGGTATATTTTCATTAAGTGAAAAGTTAGTTAAATCACAAAATTAAACTAAGCTTCAGTGTCACAGCTATTTTGAGTACAACAACATTAAGAATGCCGTTCCAAATACTGATTAAAACTGCCAGTAATAACTAGAAATGTGGAGTGATAACAAAAGGCAGAACTATAGTACAAGCAGGCACATGAAAGAACAGCAACAGCAGCTGATCTGATATTGGCAAATTATCCCCTGCTGGCAAGTTAATTATTGTTCAATGGGATCTGAGGTATTGTATTTTCATTCCTCAGCAGAACATCCTTAGCATGTTCTTGTTGTCTTAATTTGACTTCATCTCTTCCCGTCTGGCGTATCTTTTTATTTTAAGCTATATCTCAAAGGCTGGACATCGTGCCCTTCTCCTCTCCTAACATAGAAGTTTCCATTCCCTCAGCTCCACCGCTCTGTGTTTGGATCAAACACTTGGCGAAGAATACACCTGCAACATTTTTGGTGACATTTACAGAGGTTCCTATCGCTGAATATTTACCAGACATTTTCAACCTATTGATAGCAGACCACAAAGCAAATACTGCAGATGAAAAGAAACTTTTTTTTTAAGGGCAGTCATGCAAGAACAAATGCCTCAGCATTTCTTGTACTTTCTTCTCGCTGGTTCAAGAAAGTAAAAGTCCCGGTTCTTTTTGTTCTTTTGCCTAACAGTGGATCATGGCCATTACTAAAAGTCCCTGAGACAATCTCCCAGTGCGCAAGGGACCAAAACCAGTCTGCCACAGTTTAGATCTGAAAGTAGAAACATGTGAAAGAATGCCTTTTTCCATCCAAGCCTTGTTCTCTTGACCCTGGAACTTTGCCTCCTCCTGATTTTGTAGCGAGCATGCTTGCTTGTGTGTGTGTTGGTGCGTGAGTTTTAGTCGTCGACTCAACGGTGGTGGGACAGATCTTTGGAAGCAACCAGCTGTGCTTTACTTCAACTGGGACAGCATTGTCTGGGAACTGACACTGTGGTTTGGGATATGGTATGGAAAGTTTGTCCTTAGAATGATCACAACAAAGAAACGCTGCATTGGTCACATCTTTTTAACAAACGTTAACAAACAATACAGTCACGCCTACAGATGGAGCCGTGAATTTCCCACAGAGGAAACAAAACTCAGTACAGCAGCATTTGTTGCTGACATTGAGCATTTTTTTTTCTAAATTTGAAGTTTTCTGACACATGCAAACCCAGCGACCACCGTGAGTGTTACAACCTTATTTTTGTGATCTATCACTTTTTATTAACACATCAAAACATAATCAGAAGTGATAACCATGAACATGACATACTGTATTTAGACCTTGCTGAGGGCTGAATTTGAGAAAGGATATGGCATGAGTCCTGTTGCCTCTTCAGCTGTATAATTCTCAGAGTGAGTTTTACGACCCTCTAAGGGTTTGTGGTTGTTGTCCCCAAAAAGGAGGTCCTTGGCTGTAAGGGATTTGAACTAGTGAGGACAAGGGGTTTAGCTGATTTTTCTTCCCCTCGTCCTTAAAAACAAAACAAAAAAAAAAATAGAAATTCATTCTACAGTCTGACACTCCCACTTTAATGAAGGGCCATGTTAAAACCACTCTGACATTATGGCACTTTGTAGTCCACACAAACACTCCCAGGCCTCATGCACACACCCAAGGTCAGTTAAACAGATGTCTTTCATGTGATGACTCGGGTTGCACGTTAGGGAGCTGACAGTGTAGAGTTACACAGAACTGATGGTCTTTCATGCTGGATTTATTAATAGACTTAGGGTTTAATCATTTTTTTTTAAATTCCAGTTATTTTTTTTTGTTTTGTTTTGTGGTTTGCTCAAGAAACCTGAAGCAACAAGACCCGATTAACACAATAAACATGAGCTGTATGACTTGCAGGTGTGTGTATGCATGACTCTGGGGTTTGAATACAGAGCAGTTGGAGAAAATGCAGCAAATGCATAATGAATGTGGGATCAGCATTGGGTTTCGAAGCTGTTCAATCATTAAGAATGGCCATGATGGTGGGACTGGTGGCAGAAACAGACCCAGACTCTCCTGTCTAATTATAGCTTTGTGTATATGTGTATATTTTTCTTTAAACAGTATGTAACTTGTTAATTTCTATTTCTAACTTGTAAAATGTAAAGTAAACAAAACATTTGCCTCACTGCTTAATGTTCTTTCCTTGCACATCTTTTACAACAATAACTGCGCTTTCAACTTTTTTATTAAAACAACAAAAATTCCTGCTTTGTTCTTTTGGCAACACGTTTTATTAAATTACAATCTGTACATAATGAGGAACATTTACTTACATGGGCACCCAGTAATTATTTTTTACCTAGTTTTACAAAGTTTTGATTAAAACAGCTGGTTTAGTCAACAAAAACTTTTGCCCAGGATTGGATTCTATATATACTGTAGCTCTAATTTCCTGAAGTGGATTAAGGCCATACAGACTCACTAGGCTAAGTGTAAAGCATCTGGATTGAGTTATCCTCCCCTTGTGACCTCTCCCCATTAATAATAACTTCTTATGTTTGGTCATGAGGGAGAAAGGTCACTTAGCTGCTTTGTAAATGATTAATTAGACAGAATATCTAGAGTTTTGGGAGAGTCCGATAACTCTGACAGGGAGTTTCTTAAGCAAGAAAACCATAGCTCTTTGTTTGTGGCCATGTTAGAGGATACAGGAAAGCCTCTATCATGTGGTTCATTTTACCAACTAGTTAAAATCAACTATATGTTCAAGCTGAACTTACTTCATAGGGAATTCACTCAAAATCTGTCAAATATTTATGGCCATCAAGGGTTAGGGATTTTCTTATTATTATTTAGAAGACCATTTTTGGTTTTTCAGTTTTTTAACCAAATCATTTGTTGGTCTCCATATTAGTGAAGTCACCAAGAAGTGTGTGTGTTTGTGTGTGGGTGTCCTCTTGAACTGCTCTTTGATCACACATTACCTCATGCCACACAGAGTCTGAAAAAAAATATTCATTTTTTTACTTTTTTTATCAACACATCTGTTTGGCAAATGTTCTATGCAGCCAGCAGCTCAGCAGCTGGAAACTTCCAAAATACAAAAATTAAAGGACAAAAAAAATATGCTTTCATCTTGGAAGAGAGTGAAATGGAAAGCATTTACAATGGCATCTTCAGCAGAGATGATGCAAGGATGTAACCCATCCAAAATGTCACAAGTTTAGTGTGGAAAGAAAAAAAAAAACATACTGTAACCTATTGGCAGTCGGGTAAAATGAAAAAAAATAAGATGACAATCCTCACAATGAAACTAGGCCGTTTGGATTAATCTTTGTTTACTTTCCAGAAATACCACATGGCATTTTTAAAAATACTTTAATCCAGTGAGGCTTTCGGCTGCCTACTTTAGGCCCTGCGTTGTGTGGAGTTTGGATAAAGACCTCCAAGTCCCTGCTAATGGGGAGTCTGAATACCCCACCCAAATTTAGGGTGAACATTTTCAGCAGTCACTATTTAGTGAATACCAGAATGGGAGTGGCTGATCAGAAACACATGTCTGCAAATGTATGTATAGACATCATATGTGGTGAAAACCCAGTAAGTAGAAAACATAAAGAGCATCAGGAAAAGTGAGAAGAAAGTTACATTAATGATATTTTTTGGAACTTGTGAGATGAACCAAGTCATAGCCGGTGCCATTACTGTTTCACCCCTTAGCCAACAACAACAGGTGCTTTTGGCAGGAGTCACAACACTCTGTGGTGTCTGTTTTCTATTTCCTCTCTCTTGGAGACGTTTTAATTCAATGAGACCACATCAATGAATGATGAAGCCTTCAGACAGATTAACCGCATGCTTTACGCACAGCGGCCATACATTTTCCCTGCCTGAACCACTCTGAGTATCTTAGATTAAAAGATTTTTTTTAAACCAAGTTCTTTATGTCCTACAACATAGTGAATAAAAGTTGTGTGAAGCAGCACATGTTCTGGGAGTGGTTAACAATGTGGTTATGCTTCACGAAACTGTATCTCTAGGGGAAATTTGTGTGACTGTTTAACACATTTAAAGCAATAATAAAGCAAATTACTGTTTCACTTGTGGCATGATAGCTCTGTAAAGCCTGTTTAATTAATATTTATGTTCTTTTGTGTTTTCTGTAATGTTTTTTTCTCCAGACGAACCACGGCCTCTGTCACAGTTAAACGAGGCCTTATTAGCTCCGGGGCCCCTTCCGTCACTACCAACACCACCCACCCCGCCCATGGACTCCCCCGTCCCCTCAGTGTGCCCTCTCCTTCCTACCCCGACTCCCTCTCTGGTCCCCCCGACCTCCTCCTCCCCAGGCTGCAGCAGCACCACCAGTTCAGAGCAGCCCGGATCTGGACCGCAGGTTTCAGGAGCCGCCGGAGCCTTGGCCTCCAGCAGCCCGTCCAACCCAGAGACCGAGGAGGACAAGGCCAAGAAGCTGCTGTACTGCTCGCTGTGCAAGGTGGCTGTCAACTCCCTGTCACAGCTAGAGGCCCACAACAAAGGTGGGTCCTCTGCGAGCGATACTTTCCAGAAATAAACTCAAACCACTTGGGTTTGCCTATGAGGTAATCCTCCTCGGTCCGTGTGTGAACAAAGTTTCTGTAGATTTCTCCCACATGTTTTCATCCCTTGTTGGAATTCTCTCTGTTTACTCAAACCGTCCTGTTTCTGTTGGATATATGAAACCCGTATCGTGCTTTTGTGTGTTTGGGAATTTGGCCAAGAACCACACACACAAACACTTCCAAAAGATTATGATTAAAATGCATTTCAACGTTACGCCAACCCATGAAGATATTTGTTCTTTTACAAAGCAAAACAGGACTCAGATTAAAAGTGCAACACCAGGGGGCACTAAACAAAACACTGATCAGCAGTTAAGTGATCTGTCTCAACCAAGCGGTGCTTTCTTGGTTTGAGCAGTTATACAAAAGCCCTTTAACTTTTGGTTTTTTTGCATGCAAACCCTGATAATTTACAAGCTCGAGCTTTCCTGACATAAACAAACTAAATTTGTTTAATCTTCTCCCAAAACCACAAGCTAACAAACTTAATTGTCATTTGCCACATGTTTCAGCAGATCTTTCATGACTTGGATGGTTGGGTTTCTGGATTGGGAAGTCAAACAAGAATGTCAACAAAAACATGGCTGTTATGTAGAAAACATGAAGTATTTGAAACGTTTCAATACATTATTTTGAACATAAGTGAGACATACAAAATTACAAAAAGAAAACTATGAGAGGTTACAGCATACAGTACAGTGATTGATTCAGTCTGTGTAAATACATCCTGCTTGTTTTCAGTAATGAACCAGACATGACATTACCCAGCAAGTGGCTCTTATTATTGGGTAAACAATAACAGTGTGATCACTGTCACCAAGAATTAACTTTTTGTGTTTGTACAGCTTTCTAACAGCAAAATGAATGAACATGTAAATATATACTAACACACACATACACACACACACACACACACACTAACCTCCCTGCGTGGTCTTGGGTCACAGACGGCTGCTCGAATCCAAAGTTCAAGGCCAGGAGAATGAAAAGTTCAAACATTTGACACCGAAGACAATCTGGAAACAATTACCCTCACTCACTCTCAAAATCAAAACTGTTTGCAGGGTTTAAAAATAAGAGCATATGTCACGCAGACACCGAGGCTCGAACAAGCGTGCGTGGCAGAAAACCCGCTGCCAAAAACATGCAAAAAAACACCAATGTAGAAAGAATGTTATTTTAAGATTCTGGGTTTCTGTTAGCTCATTTCCCCTTTCTTTTCACCATTATAAATTATCCACTTGTGTGCTGTTTACATGATGAGTCACACTTGTGCAGAGCTATCATAAATATTCAAACCAAAATAAAACTGTTAGCACATCTTTGGCCACAGATGAATCCTAACAGTTTAGTCTTTTTTCTCTTTTTTGACACCTCTGTATCCCCCTTCAGTCCCCTATTCACACTTGATTTATTCCTCTGTGGTAACCTAAGATGTGTTCAAAGAGATTTTAGAGATTTCATCTCTCATAGTCAGTGACAATTGAAGGATTTTCTTAGATAATGGATGGGCAAAGCAGTAAAAGAGTAAGGGGTACTTTACCACCCAAAAGCAAAATGTGTGATTATTAACTGAAAATCTTTTCTGGAACATTTTTATAATATATTGTGTGTAAACACTTGCTTTTCTATGCAGTCCGTTTTATTCATGTGTTACAATGATGTTGTATAAAATATCAGAGAAAACTTTGGGTTGAAAAATCAGCTTTTAGTTGTTTTGATGCTAAGAGAAGATAATTATCAGTTAGGGTGTGAAACTACTGAGAGTTCCAACATTATTTGACAATATTTTGAAAATAATTTATGACAAACATGAGTAATTTCTGACGTAGCTCTGTCCTTTTACTGAAATGTGTGGTTGACATCATAACCTACAGTGCACAGTCTATGAGCTCGTTCAACCAAAACATGAAGGATAAGTTGCCATGGCACCAACATAAGTGGGTTTTATGGGCTCATCTTTCAAATCACAACTCTGTCTCACGACTGCTCTCTTGTGGCGCAAATTTAGCTCTACAGTTTTTGCTTCTGTTACCACATTCATGGTACCACTGAAGGATACATTTGGTTGTTTAAGTTCTTCTCTATTGTGTTGCTACTGTCAGTTTCTGCAGTTGTAGCATGAGCTGCAGACCAATACTGTCCAGCATCATTTAACACCAGATTGATGGAATCAATATGACTTAAAATAAATGGTAATTTAACTGAACGTGTTGCTTCTTTCTTTTCCATAGCTCTTGCTTCATAGCATTAATGAACTGATTTGTTTTTATCTGTCTGCAGGTACTAAACACAAAACTATCCTGGAGGCACGGAGCGGGCTGGGCCCCATCAAGGCATACCCTCGTCTGGGTCCAAAGCCTAGTGGAGAGCAGGGAGGGGGGCCAGTGGACCCCAACACTCAGGAACGAACCTTCCACTGTGAGATCTGCAACGTGCGGGTCAACTCAGAACTGCAACTCAAACAGGTTCGAAGATTGTTTTGCTACTTCATTTTGAAGTAAATTTTTACTGATTATCAACTCCATTTGATAAGAGTGAGGTAGTGTCGCAGGAAATACTGTTTTTTATTGTTTCTGTTTGATATTTCTTCAAAGTCTGAATAGTAGATACTAAATAGTCTATCATTATTTAAACAGGTGTTCTGAAAGTAAACACTACATATGGCAACTTGATAGCTCAGTGGTTCAATCCCTGGTTTGGACCTGGGCTCTGTTTGAGTGGAGTTTGCATGTTCTCCTGGTGCTTACATGAGTTTTCTCTGGGTACTCCTGTTTCCCCCACACCACAAAAACATATACAATAGGTTGTCTTCAGGTCCAGGCCTCCCTTGAAAGCGAGATCTGTGATGGTTAAACAATGATAAAATAAATAAAATGAAAAAAGTAAATAAATTAAATCTCAAAATTAAATGATTTAAATATAATTTTAGCTTGTGCCTATTATTGAATTTTTGAAACATCCACATGCATTCAGACAAAGACAATCATAAAAAACAATAAATGTTATTTCTGTTATGCATTAACGTAAACTAGTACAATAATTTGATAACTGCTTGCATTCCTTTTTCCACTATTAAAGTCAAAATATTTGACCAAATCCATAAAACAAACAATTTTAGAAAAAATAAGTTTTACTTAGATCAACATATAGTGTATAGAGTGATATTGTGACCTCAAATCTAAATATTGTTAGGTTTTAAATATTATCAATTAAACAAATTGACTCATTCTGATGTTTTTGTATGGCTGCAATATTTTTTGTTGTAAATAAATGAAGTTAGACCTTAATTGTCTAATCAGGTTTGTAACAAGATTATCATTAATTGTAGTATAAACATAACTAATGAAGGAAATTTTCAAATTAGACTTTTGTGTTTCTTGTTTTTAGCACATATCAAGTCGAAGACATCGGGATGGCATGGCAGGAAAACCTAACCCCCTCCTCAGCCGACACAAGAAGCACAGGGGAGCTGATCTGACGGTAACTATTCCAGTTACGCCACCGAATTCTGGCTCCTGTGACACTGTTCACAAACCTGAGAGCCACTGAGCACATAAATATTAACACTTTAAGTCATGAGGTCTGCAAGGCTTTTGAGACGATTTTATCCTAAAAACCTTATCGTTTCTTAGGCTGTGTCCTCCTCATAGATACAAAAATTTATTTTTTTTGCAGATTTGTTTAACCTTTTAAAAGTAATCATTGTTTACGCTCTCCTTCCTTTTCTTCACTTTGTGTCTTTAGTCTTCTCTGACCTTCTCCAAGGATCTCACCAAAGCTCTGGGTGCGGGGCTCTTGCCCAGCCCATTGGCTGTTGCGGCAGCGATGGCGGCCGCAGCAACCTCGAACCCGCTGGCTCTGCGTGCAGCTGCGCCCGCTCCCCACCCGCACCCTCACCACCACCACCTCTTGCAAGGTCCACCTCTCAGCCACGCTATCCTGAGACCTGCTCCTGGGCCAATCCGCACTGCCCACGGGCCAATCCTCTTCTCTCCTTACTGACGCATCGTCCTGTTACTCCAGCCAGTCAGGAAGCTTCTACTCCAAAAAAAAAAAGCACACTGTGAAGCTACAAAAGTGATCAGCGAAGAGCAACTGATAAGTGGGGGGCAAAAAATAAAATCCAATAATTTTAATGTTGAACCAATAGAATAGCAAAGGAAAGGAACGGTGTAATGGAGTATTGTGTCTCTTTTTTCCCTTTACCTAAGAATCTCCATTTACTCGACCTTTTGTTTCAAAAGACTTGATGGATCAGTAAATGGAATTAGAGAAGAGAAATTCATTATGCATTGGACTCTCTTGTACATTTTTCATCTCTTCCCGGTTCCTCCCTTGCACTTTGGCCATATTGTGGTCACCTCAGTATACAAAAAAAATAAATAAAAAACAGACATGCAGATATTTCTAGAAACTTCAAACCTAGTGTTACATAATTATTCTGGGGAGGGGGTGGGGTGGTAGGTTCCCCTGTTGTCACGGCTAAACGTGTTCTTCTCATCCTATGCACCTCAGAACAACAAAACTAAAAATAAGGAACAAAAACAAGACAATAATGTTATGTCAGTAGGGTAGCTGCTTCCACTGGTCTTTGCTGTATGCACCACATGTAGCCATGGCCGCCTCCAAAGTACTGTATACGTCTCGCTCTGCAGTCAGCAGCTCTTCAGTTTGTGGCACTAGGCCCTCGCTAGATGCAACATGACTTTTGCTGACAGGCAGGTGGTACTCACATCCGAACATGTCCGTTTGAGCTCAGAAAAAAAAAGGGGGGACTTTGATCCGGGGGTGGTGAAGATGGTTGCACTCCCCTCTGTCATTTCCTGGGGAGGTGACGGGAGAGGAGGGCTGGCACGGGATGGATTGACCACAGGCAGCATGCAGACGCACTAAGTCCTGAAAAAAATCTGCGTTTTAAAATAGATGCCAACAAAAACTGCTACAGGGCACATCTGCCAGCTTTCATAACAATCAGAGAAAGACCTCAGCAAAGGCGAAAGTAAACACCAGAAGTCACATTGTTACGTGCTGTGCTGCTGTGTTTTATACATGATTTTAATGTTCAGCTTAGATAGAGTTCAGTGAGAAAAAAAAACAGCTATGGTAGTTTGAAATACTGCACTAGAGAGAGCAAATCCGGTATTTCCGCCCGTGGTTTTTGTTCTCAGGCTGAGTTAGCACGTAGGTGAGCAGGTACGACTTAAAACGTGACCCTGTGTTCTGATGTATTTTGTGTTGTTTCTGCATGCATCCTTGCAATGAGGATTTTTTTCAGGGACGAGCTTTCACAACACCGAGTTGAACCCCCCTTTCATTCCTCGCGCAGTCCTCCTACTCTTCACCTCGCTGATGTCCAAAGGTTTGTTTGTACTCAGTTTTTAGAGAACGTGTGTCACGGGAAGAGCGTAGCACTGAAAAGGGAGCAAGGTGAAAGCAAACATTCTCTGAGAAATGAGCTTGAGCTGGAGTGACAACTGAGCCAGAAACCAAGGGGAGCTGCCCAGAGCGGAGAGCTGAGACGCCCAGCTCGAGGCGACCTATTGATACTTCCTGTCTTATAACTGAAAGCCATGAAACGCACCATGATTTGTTTTCCTTTACAAAGACTGGTGAGCACTTTGTTCTTATTTCGGTTTGGACTGTTGATTTGTGTTCTTATTGCACATTTAACAAAAATAAAGAAATGAGCAAAACACATCAAAACTATTTTTGTAGGTAGGAAATGTTAATAACCTCATTCATGAAGGGAACTGAAGAAAGGAGGTGCACTTCTTATAAGTAAGCTACATAGACTGATAACCAGTGGGGAGCCACAAAGCTAACTAAGTAACAGCTGACTCGTTTTGCTCGACAGTGTGAAACTAACGCCCCCTTTTTTGAACACGATGTACACTGTGCCCTTTCATGGAGAAGCAATGAGCTCTAATGTCTTACCTTCGTCTGAATATTGCAATGCAATGAGCAATTTTTATCAAAGTGACTTGTTTTCATTGTGACATTGTTGTCTGGAGTCATGTGTAAACTGGGAGCATGCCAGCTGACAGACTTTTCTTTTCTTCCATGAGGAGTTCAGGTCCTCTGTAGGATAGGTTAGGTATAGAGGAACAGCTTGGCACGGGGACCGACCCTTCATATTAAAGGGCCTTCTTATTGAGGGATTCTCTGCTTAGGGAACAGGGTACAACACCAGAAACCAAGGGATTACAACCAGATGATGTTGATGCTGTTTTTGTTGTTGTTGTTGTTGTTTTTTTTAGATTATCTGAGTTGCATTATTATTATTTTTTATGAGTAATGTGTCTAAGTGAAAACCCAGAGGAACATTATCAATGCCATTACTTAAAGAAGAAGCTGGCTTAGTGTCAGCTTCCACCATTGTGCTTTTTTTTTCTGTTTGATGCTGTTGTGAAAAGTGATCTTCTGAGTTTATTTAGTGAGTGAGACACTCTTCCAGAATTAGTGCTTGCCTTCTTTTTGGTGTGTACCATTCTAATGTGTCCTGGGATTTGCCCTTTGACTCCCCCACCCCAAACAACACCCAATGAGAGGCAACCTGGATCTAGAAAACAAAAGTGTCCCAACACAGTTGGGTTTGGGGGTTAATCAATCAATAACAAAGAGTTTAATCAAAAAGAATTGGTCAATAGCCTCATCAAAGCATCTGTTTGATTGGTCAGTTGCGTAGCACCACTGATACGTTCAAAAAGTGATTCATCCTCATTGTTAACATTTGGGAAGTAAATATCAGATTTTCAGGACCTCTGTTAGCTACGTTTAGGCTTCTACAGCCTTAGCCTTATTCTGCCCTCATTCTCTCTCAGAGCCGAGAGAGAGAGATGAAGAGGCTACAGTGTGATTATGTCTTGCCAACAAAGTTATTTTTGAACTTCATTGTCAGAGGGGTAAAGAGTTTGTATGGCGAATTGTAGCAATACCTGACTCATTCTGGCTACTCTTGTTTATTGCAATAAGAAAATGAACTAATAAATGTGTATGTGAGTAAAACATAAATGTAATTTAAATGAAAAAAAGGATACTTTATGGTAAATACTATTGGTATCAAGCAAAACCACGATGGAAAAAAAAGTTAATGTCAATAAATCATTAAATGACATTGTTTGTGGAGTTTTTATCGATTAATTCACATTGTCTTGTGCCTTTTTGTCATAAATTCTGAACAAAGTTACACTTGTTGATCATATGCACATAGTTCAAAGTGTTCAAAGCAGTATTGTTCAAATGAATTGTCCCTTAGAATATGATGTATGTTGCAGCAACATTGTGTAAAAAAAAAAAATCTAGAAAAAATTTGATTAAAATATTTGGTTATTTTTCATAAATTGGAGTTATGATCCCTTTAATAATCTTTCAGCTTAGGTTTGAAACTATCATAAAACAAATTTAAGAAATAAATAGTAAATGCATTCCACAAAAGTTTAATATATTTATTTATTAATAATAAATCATGTTGCTTTTTAATGCTTGCAAATAAAAATGTAAAAGTTTAAACTAGATTTAACCCAATTTGTTTACTCTTTTTAAAGGAGTTCCAAAATGATCACCAGAAATACTTACATAATAAATAAAGTAAAATAATGTTATAAATGATGATATGTATTATTTGAACTATCAGTATAAAAGTAGTAATAATAGCAAATTCTGAATTATGAGATGGTTAGTTGATGCAAACTGAACGCTGACACCTGTTTTAAAATTATAGGACCGTCTTTATAACATAACACCTGCTCCTTTCAGCATATATATATATTAAGGCTTTTTGATTGAAACTTTTTTTGTTTTTGGTTATTTTTTTTGCTCAATTCAAAACAATTTGCAGTTCTTCATGCATAAAAACCTGTTCTGCGCTGAGTGAAGCAATTTAAACAACCAGAAGAAGCTTAACTGAGCCTTCTTTGTACTGCCTGATGAAAAGCAGTATTGTACTCTCTGTGAAACATTACTGAACAACATGTTTGTTTCACTCTGGCCGTTTTACCACATTCCCTGACAGAGACACGGCAGCAGCTTCCTGCAGTTATACACAACAAATCCACTAGATGGTCCCACTGTGATAACTGGGAAACCGACGAATGTAAAAAGCAAGCGTCATAGCCGTTAAGAGCTGTGCACCAAAGCTGTACTTCTACATTACAATAAAAACTGAAGATGAAAAGTGTTGCATACTGATCTGAACAGAATGCACATGAACAGGACTGAATCAATACAGCCCTCTGCTTGCAGCAGATCTGCCCAGAAAAGCCACAGACAAACGAGACAGATGGTTGCTATGTTATCAACGACATTGTAAAACTAAATGAGCCGTACAATTTGCAGCCATTTAAGATATAAAAGAGGAAGAAAGATTGTTACACGGTTGGTATGCTTTTATAAAGTGTTGCAGTCTTGGATAAGTTTTTTAACATAATTTCTTACATTAACTCTTGGAACATTTTCATTCTCAATTCCAAAAATGGGAATGTGCAAATAGAAATAAAATACCTTCACTGGCTATTTTAATTTAGCTGTTTTATCATTTTATAATGTTGCAATTTAGAAAAAACAACTCAAGCTTTAGTAGTGCTAAAACATTAGATAATTACAAGAAATTAAGATGCTGATTTTAATTTCTAATGTTTATAACACTAGCTTGTTATAGATGCATTGAATATAAAGCAGAGTTTGCTCACTCACTGTTTCTATTTATTCCTTGTTCAATCCTTTTTTTGTTTTTAAGCTAGAGCTTAATGGCACGACTTGTTTTGCACTATACACGTACCCTGCAGCTCTTGAGAGCCGCGTGTATGTGGCGATGACACGATGAGATCACGGTCAGACATGAGTGGTAAAATGGAACTGAAGAGGCAGGGACACGTACCTGAACATTTTTCTAAGTGAAAATCTGCAGCTGAGAGGAATAAGTAGGTTTTGTGGCCTTTCATTCTCTTTCACTCCCTTCTTATTTCTACAAGTTGTTCCTGTAGCTTTTTTGTGCCAAAGGAAAGTACGATTGTGTAAGGAGGAGATGTGGACCAAAAATGCAGAAGTCAAAAAGGCAATTCTAGGAGCCAAAAAATAAGAGTGAATAACAAAAAGTGGCAGTATTTCAATAAATTACTAAACTTGATATGATATAAATGAAGGGAATGCAACAAGAAGCATAAAGCAACAACAGACAAGACCAAACACACTCTGGGAGAGGTGATTACTGATTGCAAACAGGTGAGTCCTCCAAATGAGAGACAGGTGTGTGAGAACCTGTGGGGGCTGTGAAGAAGTTCTGAGTAAAGCAAGAAGAAGTCACAAATAAACACACGAAAACCAAACAAGAAACTGAACTCAAACAAACCCAACACAAAAATTTCCACAATCTTTTTAAACTGATCTGTTTTACCTAAGGATAGTTCAGTTCTTTTGAAGAGGAGGTTTTGTGAAATATCAATATCCCACCTGATGTAGATAGCACTTTGAACAACCTCAGTTTAGAAAAAGTGTTTAATTCTGAGTGGACTGATGAGCTAATGGCTAGTCAGAGAGCGACCAAATACACATCTTAAAAAGAACTCCAGTTTCTAAACATTCACAAAAGCTTGTGTAAACACTATTTAAAATCTTTATGACACCACAGAGTTTGCGTTGCAGAGCTATTTGCGTTACAGTTGTTTGCAAGTGCAAATAGAGGCTGCAGTCCAGACATAGTTTCAGAGAATAATGCCCTCCTTTTATTTTTTGTAACCTTTAAGTTTTTGCACAGATCCATTACATTTAACTATTTTTAATGCTCTGTTATAACAGCTTAGGATAACTCTGACAGTTGTGATGAACCATACACTTAAAACATGACATCTGAAAACTCATAACTTGATTAAACTCCACTAATCTCTCAGTAGATCCATAACTGTTTTCCTTTACATAAACTCACTGTGAACAATAAGACTGTAGAAATAAGCTGTTCTTCATCAGTTCCACATGTTGTGTTGCTAACATCTCTGAATAACAGTCTGATGCGTGAACTTGGGTGCACAGTTAGTGCTTTTGACAGATCTGCTCTAATGTACCCCCATCCCAGCTCTGATGCCGGCTGCAGGACCCAGCACCTGCAACAAGCCAGATGGTGCCTCACTCTTTCTGCACGGAGGACGTGGCGTCTATAATTTCTAAAAAATAATTTATGATTGCGATTTACAATTTTCAAATCAGTTGGAGGCACAAAAACACAGCTGAATAGACTGAATAGTCTTTTCTTACAGAAAAAAAAACATGGATTTATCCAGGTTTTCTCGTGTCGTCACACATTTAGAATTTTTTTAAATCACATGAGAAAAACATGAGTTGAGTGATGCACACAGGTCACATGTTATGTTAATCTCGGCTACCTCCAGAAGGTGTTTTTGCCCGCGTCTGTGTTTCTGTATGTGTGTGTGTTTGTGACAGGGGATGGAGGTGGGGTTGATGCACGTGTGTGTTTGTCTGCTACCAAGATATTTCATAAATCAGTGAACAGATTGTAATAAAACTCATGAATGAATCTGTGGCTGTACATTTGCAACTGATTAACTTTTGGTGTCAATTTTATTCAAGGTTGCCTCAGTGACCTTGACAAACCCAAAAGTCTACAACTCAGTAAACTATTTATAATATTGAGCTAAAAGGTGGTGAGGCAGTAGCTGAGAGTCATCCTCAGCTCAGACTCTGAGTGCTAACTGTGTGAGATCTTGAAACACTACAGTGTGTAATGTTACTTTCTCATTTTTAAACTAATGCATGAAGTTAAGGAGCGCTAGGCCTTTGTGTTTTCACTGGTGAAAACATGATTTTCACATGCAAAACTGACTTGTTTTTATTTGCAAAGGTAGTTTTAAAATATGTGCTTTTATTTGCCAGCTTTGAGTTTAAGTTCCATCTGATTTTCAGAAGAGTTCCTGTGGCCAAGGGAGTTCTACTATGAAATCAGGCCTGTTTTCAGTGAAGCACAAGGATCACGGCCAGTCTGTAGTTTTCTGTCTTTTCTGTTGAAATCTTTCTCTAGATTTTTGTATGATGTTACTTTATAAAACATGGAAAAGATTAGTAATTTTATTGTATAATAAGAAACACTGTAAAATATTCCTTTTTGTGGCAAACTCTGAAAGGTCATTCGTTCATTTTCATGAGATATTTTATCAGCAAACACAGTAGAGGCCATTTGTGCTGCACAGGCTGTCCTCTGTTTCAAACACGAGGTGAGCACGACTAATCATGTGATCAGGATGCAAATTGTCAAAACCTCCATCTGATTACACATTAGACACAGAGCGGGCAGCTGGACACCATCAGTCATGTTCTGGCTGAGGTTAATTCAACCGCGTGCTGTCCTGTCTGCTTCCCCAAACATGAGGCAGCAGGTTCAGGTGCAACAATGAGGAGATAATTAAGACAAAGAAAACACAGTGGAGCAAACGAGCCTCTGTTCTCATTTCCTTAAGTAGTTGAAATTTGTGCTGAGACCAAAATGTAGCCAATGTGTCTTTCAGATGCGCAAGTATTTGATGTGATAAATGACGGTGCCACTGCTTTGGTTTGTTATACCGGAGTATAGATCCTCTAAAATACCAAAGTTGGCTCAGCAGCTCAGAGGAAAACAGCTGCTTCTCATCAGCATTAGAAGCTTATTTATTTCAAACTGAATCACATCTATACTTCAGTTTCATTCCGATTTTCTGACAGTTTTTTTTTTTTTTATGTTTTTACCATTTCGAGGAACATACCAATCAATGCAGAAACCTCCAGACACAACACGGGCATAAAAACAGTCAAATGAGCCGAACAAATAATAACTTGCTTACCTCAGGGAAATTAATCTTATTTAGAACCATACAGAAAATAATCAAACTGCTGTTCAGGGTCACAAAATTACATTACTTCAAATATTCTTCATTTATTGACAGCATTAATATAAGGGTTAATATGGACTGGAATAAAAAAAAGGATAAGAGAAATAGAACTTTTACAAATAAAATCTCTAAAACTTAGTGTGTTTAAAGAGAAGAATTCTGGTAATCGGTGAAATTGTTTACTGTTTACAGTCCTGACTGTGAAAAAAGATTCTGCCAAAGTTTTCAGGCTGAGCTGACGGCTCTGCAGCAGCTTAGCTGTGTCGGCACCGATTCATCTCAAGACAAAATGCTCCGGTGTGAGGGCATGGTCTGCAGTCCTTCATGCAGGAGTGGGCGGTCGAGTCAAAATGCCCTTCAGCTCTGACAAAGCGCTGCCCATGAAAGAAGTGGATATTAGTTTTGATCAGTGAGTTTGGGGCCTTTCAATGAAAAAAAAAAAAAACATTCCAGATAAAAATTTCCAAAGCGTATCTTCACAAATATTTGCCCTTGTACAAAACACATCATTAAAAAAAAGGAAGTGAGCACATTTTCCTGAATACTTATCAAATAACAGGAACTAAAACTGTGGTGTTCAAAAAAGACTAAAAGAGGGTGACAGGTTAAAAAAATCATTGTTTACTAAACAACTTTGCTTTTGCCTTTTGGGTAACTAATTATGTTTGTCTTTTTGTCAAAAATCATTATCTCTTTTTCTTTTTTTATTCTATTTTTCTTTGCAGCAACAGTTTTTATTTTTGCTTTTAAATTCAGTTTACTATTGAAACATAGCAATCTGTGAAGTTCTCACAAAATTCAACTCATTGATTTCTCTTTAGTCAGTTATGTGGACATGAAAATAACTTCAGCATTTATGCAATGCACTCTAAGAGCATTTTATGTAAACATCAAAAAAGGATTAAGAACAAGTTTCACTGGGTAGAAAGTGTCTATTTAAAGTGCATGATTTACTGCACATTCATTTTATTTGTTCTAAATCAGGAATTCACTTGTAAAAGTTTAGTATTGAGGGCCTGTCAGGAAAACATGGTCAAATCATTAGTCAGTGAAGCAGCCATAGCGAGCAAGACGACCAAAAAAATGTATAAAGATCATGAAAGAAAAGTGACAAAAACCAGCAATTTGAACAAATGGACTTCATAATAATATAATTCATAGGTTAAAAAAATAATAATAAATAAATAAAACAAACTGAAGCTTAATAAGAACTAGGGATGACTAATGTCAGGTGGGTTTGGAGGAAAAATAAATGTCTTAATTCTAAGTGGGAAAAATATAATAAAGTTCAGATGAACATCGGGAAACTCTGAGTATGTATTTGTTGTTAATCTTAATTTCTTGTTTCTTGCACATTAATAAGTAGGCACTACTAAAATTCACTCGTTAAATCAAACATGATCTTTACTCTAAGACTGTAACATTATAGAAAGTGTTTGAACTGGTGATAACAGCCTCTCTGCATCAAAAGAACTCTCCTGTGGTGGTTCAGGCATCTGATTAGGATGCCCCCTGGGGGCCTCGCCCTGGAGGTATTTCAGGCATGTCCCACTGGGAGGAGACCCTGGGACAGACCTACTACTCAGAACCCACTGGAGGGATTATATAACCTCTCAGGTCTGGAATATGTTGGGATCCCCCAGCAGGAGGAGATTGTGGAATATCTGTTGCTCCTATAAACCTGACCACAGAAAAGCAGAAAAAAATGATGTCATGATGTTTTTATTTTCAACACATTCAGCATTTTTAAAGAATTGCAAGTTGTCATTTTGAAGCAACCGAATCTCCAGCTTAGCTCCCCAGCTTTTTCTTTTTCTTCCTTAAAATGAACAAGAACAACACAGTGTTTTACACCGCTGCCATATGAAAGTAGGCAGGAAACACACCACACTGTCACAGTCATGCTCTGTGAAAATAAAACATCTTCATTAAAAACAAACTGTTGGTGAAGCATCATAAACTATCAAACTATTAAAATAAACAAGGACTTGAATACAAGGGAAAAGAGGACAAAAAATAAGAAAGTATAAGTGGAGCAATTAAACAATGCTGACATCTGATAGGAGAAACAGAACAAACAGGTGGATATGATTACTAAGTTGAAACAGCTGAGTCTGATTAGCAGACATGTGTGGATGAGTCTAGGAAAGCTGAAGGAAACAATGACAAAAAAAGTCAGGTTGGACAGATGGTAATGAAAACTTTAATTACTAATTATTTGATTCATCTATTGTTTTAACCCACGTCTTCCTTTCAGGGTCACTGTTGCCCATATCCAGCAGTGACGTGGACAAGTTACAAGTCCATCACAGGGCCATACTCACTCTCTTACCATAGGGACGATTTAGAGTTGCCAATTAGCCTAACAGTCATGTTTTTGGTCTGTGGGAGGAAACCCGAGTTCCTGGAGAAAACCCACACATGCACAGAGAGAACATGCAAACTCTACCAAGAAAAGTCCCCGGCCGAGTTTCGATCTGGCAACTGTCTTTCTGAGCTTAAACAGACAGAGTCAGCAAATTTAAAATAGCCATGATTTGACAAGGTTTCATCACAACTGTTTATAAATACATTTTCAAATGATCATGTGGCGGTATGTGACAGAACAAATAATTTAGCAGGGGTTTATTGTTTTTATGACCAGTTTTGGGGCTATTAAAGTACTCTGATTATGGAGTAATTAGATTTCAGCAGCAGATCCTATTGTCCGTGTCACAGCTTTTTGCCGTTGTGATTAACCAAAAGGCGCTGTGAGTCACAGATGTTCTCCCATGAACATTCTATTTTAATGTCTCATTTTATTTGAGTGTAAACCCTCGCAGCATTTCAGGAAATGAGGGTGGTGAAAATGATTGTTTGGGTGAGTGGGAGACGGGAGAAATAGTGTCACTGAGACTTAACGGTCAGACACTGTGTGTAGAGTGAAGGATGGAGTGCCAGAGTTAATTAGAAAATGACTTGCTTGATGGAAGGAAACAAATAATGCTGTCATTCAGCAGGATCCTCTTTTGACAGCCACTCACTAATGATCCATCGTTCTTTGCCCACATGGGTCTCTTTGTATTTAGCAAGATCTCACTGTTCATGCTCGCTTTTACAATGAGTAAAAATCAGAAATTGTCACAAATAAAAAGAATGTGCAGTAATTTGTAACTCCTCTCAAAGGGTTTCATTGGTTTTATTTTCTGTCCAGGTTCCACAAATCTGTCAGCTTTAATGGAAATTGGTGTTTCTTTTTCTGACCCTTCTGACAGAGACAAACAGACAGATAAATAAACATCACTCACCACACGTCCCTCCACCTCGGCTCTCACCTTGGTGAAAGAATTACAATCTACAGTGACAGCAAGTCAACAGATCACAGTTTAAAAGCCTGACTTTTTTTTTTTTTTATGCAACGTGTGAAACTGAAGTGGAGAAGTCAACAGTCAGATTGTGTAAAAAATGGTTTTACTGAAGTAGTCAAGATGTGAAGAGGTTTTTATTAAATGATTTGGTCTCCATCATAACAAAACTCCTTTTAAAATATCTAACTAATTTATTGCTGAGATTTTTTGGGATATGCTAATCTGTCATTTATATTGTACAGTGTTGTTCAGATTTTTTTAAAGTGAGGTTCTGGGTAAAGACTATAAATAATTAAAATCATAACTGTGGTAGATGTAGCTTTTTAACAGCTTAAGTTTTGAAAAATAGAGTTTAAATTGAATTCAACTGAAAAGCGAACGGCTAGGATGACCAAGACTAATTTGGATTGCTGATGGTAGTAAACTGTTCAACTTTGCGAAGGAATCCTGTGATCTTATTTATTATTTTTTATTTTTTTGCATGCTGATTATGATGAAGAGACACCTACAGTGCCTATTGTTTGAGAGGCAAGGTACACCCTGGACAGGTTGCAAGTCCATCAAGGCCATATAGACACAAACATCTCTTCATGCTATCACTAGTAATGGTTTAGAACTGTCAATTGACCAAACATGCTGCGGTAGCTCAGTGGTGAGTCCAGGTTGTGTCAGGAAGGATATTCGTCATAAATCCAATCTGCAACTCTGCAGAAGGAAGCAGCCAAAAGAGGAGAGTTTTTAGTCTGTGAACCAAACCAGACTCACTGAGAAAACCCACAAACACACCAGGAGAAAATCCAAAATTCACACAGAAAAGATCCAGGTGAGATCAGCAACCGTCTTGAGACACCAAACCCCATGAGCAAGCTTTATTTTGGACACCTTTACATGACTGATTTCACATAAGATTTTGTACCCAGGGCTTCCATTTTATTCTGTTCCAATAGAGTAATTTCTGGTTCACATGACAAGATTTTAAAATTGTTGGCTGATTTTCAAAGACTGAGAGTCTCCACACATATGGATAAAACATCATGGCTATAACAGGTTTGGTCCTCCAGTGTGTGGTGTACAGCCACACGTCAAAAAACAACAGTAAACAGGTTTCACTTACTTCAGATGGCAGATGGGAAATCTCACAAGACATCTTGAAATCACACAAGATCTTGTTCAGACAGAAACTCTCACGAGACCTGTTGAGTTTAAACGTGAGTTCAGAGTATAAACATTGCAGATGAAGAAGAAGCAATGGTAGTTTGTGGACTATTTTAACAGACAGATAAACAAAACAAAAAGACGTCTCCAACATCCAGTGGATTTTCTGGTGACCCATGGTTGTTTTTTTATTCCTGTATTTTGGATTCCCCTCCATTTTTACATTATCTTGCTTTCTGATTGGCTACATGTCACATTCAACAGGCTGCATGCACATTTGTCCTCGGGGGAACCTGTTGGGATATCAGACCAAGACAATCCAAGATGTTAAATATCCCTTATTTTAAGTCAGTCCTTGTCCTTCCGAGCCGACTAGATCTCTCTTAACATATCACACATGGCAGGAATATCTCCTAAAATTATCTTTTGAGCAATCACAATAATCAGACTGTCAAAAGGGCAAAATCAGGCCAAAAATCGTTACAGTTATCTTGCCGTGTGAACATGGCATTAGGAGCAGTTCTGAGTGTCCTGCTGTCCTTCTATGACACATCTCTCATGAGAGGTGGTAATTAGGTAAAGCTCATTCTTTCTGATGAGTCACCTCCTACTTAATGAGCTGAGACACATTTTTATTTTACTTATTTATTTATTTATTTATTTTGGACCTTTGGATATCACATGGTTGAAGTGTAGGCTTGAAATCTTCTGTGGGTGTTTGGTGATTTATCCTGTAAAGAAAAGAAATTTTAAAAAAATCTAAACTTGTGATTACCTGCTTTTGGGTCCAATGTCTTTGAACAGGCTCCAAAAGCACTGTCCCAAGCCAGCTCTGAAATGGCTCCTTCAACTCTCAAATGGCTTTTTGAAGATTTATCTCAATAAAAACCATCTCTTTTGGCTTCCAAATGGTTTTTCACATGTATTAAATGAAGAGCCCTTTGAGAAATGAAGGAGATTTTTTCATTGGGCTGAACTAAATGAACTGTAAAGTTGATGATTCCATCACTATTACCTGTGTTCGTCTTTAAAAATAAATATATTTTTGCTGATTGCTACTAAGTCCCTCGTGAAAATTTCCTAGAAAAATCTGATGAAGAACATCATTGCAATCCTAAAGCAAAGAAGTCACCTTGTCATTAAATTCGAAGGAAGGAAGAAAGGAAGGAAGCAAGCAAGCAAGGAAGCAAGCAAGCAAGGAAGCTAGGAAGCAAGGAAGCTAGGAAGCTAGGAAGCTATTATGGTGCTTCTATGGTTGTTTACAAGCACAACAGCATCAGCTAGCTGTAGCACCTCTTGTGCAGCCCAGAACACCTGGCAAGGGTACTGTATAATATTTCTGCTGAAATAATCCTGCAGTCTAAACGTTTATGAAAGTGTTCGAATGAAATGCTCTATTTCTCTAAAGTGAAGACTATCTACAGCTGACTGGATGTAATTGTTCATAACCTTTTTCACAGAACCACATTTTAATAGACCTGAACTATTGCTTTAATGTGATGTTGGCCTCATAATAATGGCTGCATTGCTCCTAATGATGCTTTGTGATTAATCAGCAGAAAGCGGTGCTGCTCTGTACAGCTGGGCATCTATTCCTAGCCAATTTATTATCATAAGCAAATCAAAGAACAATCATTCTAATCAGGAGATGGCACTGATGGATAAAAACCACATTATGCGATTGTGCCAAATTTATAATGAATTATAATGCACGTGATTATCAGATAGTCCTGCATAATGAGTTTATAATGTCCTCCCAATGCTCGCAATAGACTCAAAGTCTCCTCCTCCATGTACCTTATCAGTTTTTATCACAGTGGACTGTCTCCGACATCCTTTCGCTCAAACAGACAGTTTCTCTAGTAAGTGAGGTGGAACAAAGGTGAAGTCCATCTGCCGTGCCAGTGACAAACCTGAAACACAATCAGCAATTCTACATGGATAAAGCAATTCAAGTCTGGCCTTTCAGACGTGGTGCCAGATTTATTTACCTGGACATCTCATATTGTGAATGTAATCGCTTTACCAACCCCAGCCTGGCTGTTATGGATGGCACTTGTCATTTACAGAGGACAGCCGAGGGCCATCAGTCATGTGTATGTGTGAACAAGTTGTGCAGAAGTGGTTTAAGTGTGTGTGGGGGTGATGAGAGGATGGTGTTACAGCTCTTAACTATCTGTCTGTGGTGCTGTTAATGACAGAACATTAAACTGTGTTTAGATATAACCAGTAAATAGAAAAGGTATGTAAATATATATATATATATAGAGGAGAAACTCAGAGTTAAAGTGAGGCGATCCCATGACAGTAAACTCATAAAGATCAGACACAAAGCAGTGGTCAGACAGGACGAGCTGAAATGCAATCATTTCCGCAGAAATTTAATAATTTCATCAGGCAGTTGTCATGTCACTGCTTGTCTTGTTTAACTTAGAAGGAGCTGGAAATGACTTAATGAGAGAAGAATATTCTATAACATGCATTGTGACACTGAAAATAAGATTCAATAATGTAAGACGGCTCAAACCGAAGTCATATTGTCTCCTCACTGACTTTCTGGCTTAAACTGATGTTGGCTGATGCATTCATTAATAAGTTAATGTTTTCTTTTTGTTTGAAATTTTACATGTTTCATCACATTAAAACTGTATAACAAATACAATTGCAAATTCTATGTGGGTATATTTCATTTACCTAGATCCAGTTTACGTTGCCAGGACCCAACATGCAGGGACCCTCCCTCGCCTGCTGCCTGGCTCACATAGCATCAGATCTTGACAGCTCTCTTTGCAGGTGGCGGAGCCATGTAGAGCTGGCTTCCTGTCTTTATTTGTTTATTTGTTTATTTATTTATTACAGGACTGGCTGAGCCACAGGAGTCAATGCTCAAACACCAGACACTCGCTGATGAGCTCACTTCTAGGCCTGCCTCTAGAAGGGGGCCCTTGTTTTCCTTTTCTGTACAGGGGATCTTGACAATGAATGTTGGCTGTGGCGGTTCACAGCTGAGTGCAAAAGCTGCTGGGATAAGAGTGAGCTCCAAGGCCATGATTCTTACCCAGAAAACGGTGGAATGCTTCTTCCAAGTTGGACATGAGTTTCTGTCTGAAGCAGAGGAGCTCCAGTATCTGAGTTCTGATCACAAATGATGATGGGGTCAGAGATGAGTTGACAGACTGTGTCCCTTCTCTTTTCCTTGTTAAATGGTGCCACATTTGTAAGGAACACACATTTGTGGGATGAGCAGTATAGCTGAGTATGTGGGTTGTGCGCATGAAAAATTTGACAAATCTTCTCTGCCAAACAGTTTATTCTGTCTTTGACTTGTTTGGTGTTTGGTAGACTGAATGATTGAAGGTTGCAGAAACAATACACATTGGCAATTTAACAATTTATTCATTTAATAAATAGGAGCCTCAGTAGCATGTGAGAAAACCATACACAGTCACAACAGCCTGGCACCTCCATTTCTGTAGATATTTCATAAGTAAACACGGCCTTGCAGTAGAGCTGATGTTACTATGCATCAAAAAGTGTCCGCTGAGGTGGTTTGGAGATCTCATTATACCTCAATGAAGAGCCTCCCAGGAGGTCTTACAGGCACTCACTGGGAGAAAACTCCAGGAAAGACATAGGTCTGTTTGCTACCTCAACCTGATCATGGATAATCAGATGCAATAGATGGATGGACGGATATTGGGGTAGTTCCTCCCTGTCTCATGTTTTCCCCCAAAAACATTTCATTTCATTTTGCCAGGACACTGTAAACACTGAGACAACCAGTTCTGCTATATTTTTATTATTTTCTAAATATTTACTCGGTCTGTTACATTTTCTCAAAGTTTCAAGTACTGACAGCAGAGGGGAAACATGGTTCATGGTAACTTAATTCACTGTGTATGCTTTTGGTAAATCAAAGAAGTTGTATTACTAATATATAACTCAAGATTCATTTTTCCTTCTTTGCATTTTCACAGCTTGCATTAACTAACATAAATCTGTGGATGGTATGTTAAGAAGAGATTTAACACGGGACCTTCACTCATGCTGCTGTTTTAACACACTAGTTTATAAAAAGAAGAAACAGAAAATTTATGCATCACTGAGTGGAAAACAAATGTCGTCACAAACCTCAAAATACAGCAACCAAATATGCTCATTTTTAGTGCACTTTACTTTGTTACCACTCAATTTTTGGGGTCTATTTTGGCTTCTGTGGTTTGTTTTGGCTTTCTAAAGTGCATCAATTACGTACCTGAATTATGGCTTGTGATGTTTTAATAGCACAGAACAACTGTACATCCAAAGCAGGTATTTATTTATTTTTAATTATTTTTATTTGTTATGAGGTTGTTTGTTATGTAATTTTGTCACCAATGGGACACATTAGTCATTTGATCCATTGTTAATATACAAATATTGATTCATGCAGGTTTAATATGCTTCTCTAATTTGTGTAGAGCCAGTAAATACCTTATTTATGATTATTCTACAGAATCAATAAGAGTTACTAATAACTTTGAATAAAAATCCAACCTGGTATTGTCAATAACTGCTGTCAGCTTTTGAAGAAAAAAAGTCCTGATGTGTCAGAAATGATCAATTGACAACCACACAGTCTATGAAAGCAATAAGAGATCTTTCTTGAAGGTTATGGGACCAACAAATTACGTGAGTGCTACATGAATAATGTGTTTCATTGACTTGGTCTCATGTGAAAAGTGACAAAGTGCAACAAGAAAACGCCAGAGGTTATTCATTGGCATGTTGGTTTGTGGTTGTTTTTTTTCTTTTATTTTCTGAAATTAACTTTTTTATTCAGGATTCACATTTGTTTCAGTCATCATACATTCTATAACAACAGGTGTGTTTTGATCTTTTGCAGTCATGAGTAAATAAAGATCAGACAGTTTTGGTTCCTGCACTCAGACCTCTTTATATCTTTTGATCTTTTTAATGTTAAAAGCCATCAAATCCATTCACATCTGCAAATTAATAAATAGCTGTTATCCCACTGCCATCCCTAACTGAGTTTATTCATGATCAATGTGATATTCTGTGGAGATGTCCTCCAAAAATAATCTTCATTATTTGTCAAATCATGCAAACAAAAAATAATAACCATTCATTAAAATTGATTGTGCTTCTACATGCATATTCATACTTTACTCATAAATTCTAAAGCTTCACTTGATGCTGTATCTTTGAACATGTTCTCACATAAATGCAGCAGCCTGATGTGAACAGCAAAAATGAACAAATCTCAAATATTCCAGTCAGAAAGTAAATAAAGTGACTGAACTGTTTCATGGTGTCCATCTCAGTCCCTCAATATAATTACAGAAGTGCTTTTGACACAATTTTATGAGCAGGCAGGACAAATTAAATAAGAAGCATAGAGAGGTCAGGTCTAAGCATGGCCACTCTGCTAATATTTCAGAGTGATGGAAGCTTAGTTGCACTGTTATGAGTTGTTGTTTTTTTTTTGCCATAATTCATTAATAGGTTTAAACAGAAATGCAACAACTCCAAAATAGATCCAACCCCACAAAACATTTTACACTGGCTTTACAATGTGGTAAAGAGTACACAAGAAAAATACAAATTTATAAAAAACAAAGCTGAAAATTCTTTCACATAAGTTTCAGACATTTGATTGGTTAATTTAGCAGTCCAGACTGTAGATCTGTGAATAGTTTTAAGCTAAAATTCAGGAACAATGGACAACAAAAGAAAGTGATATTGACTTTTTTAAGGTTTCAGAAAAGACATAAAACAATAGGGTTTTTTTTTTTTTGCTTTGAATTTGGTTTGACGTTTTATGGTCAAACATGTTCCAATATTCAAATCTGAGACTATTTACAACAATTTTGAGAAAATAAATAATCCATACATTCATGCATTGCATTCCATAAGTATAGGCCATCCTTATGGCAAGTTTTGAAATTAAACCAGAGTCTCTTCTCAATCAAACTTTCAGGATTAGACATTTGTCATAATCAGATGCACAAACCACCTCAGCTGATTTATTTTGATGTGGAAGAGCAGCAAAAGGAATAAGTTTCTCTTGAATGCCACAAAGACACACAAAAACAATCAGTTAACTTAACATGCATGGTTTTGCCCCATGTAAGGAAACCCGAGTATGTGGAGAAATCTCATCAAGAGAAAATGCAAACTCCACACAGAAAGATCAACATTTGTTTCCAGGACCTGCAATAATTGAAAGATCATGTTCAAATGAGAGACCAAATTATGAGCAGGAGATCGATTCACTTCTCAGACTTGGATATTTATTGACAGACATGTAGAATTTACCACACGTAACTCAGATCTGGTCCATTTCCCTGGTTCCGGAGACTCAAGAAAATACCTCGATTCAATGTGACCCACATCTTTATACCAGAATCAAGTCCTGGATATGATGTCACAGAAGTAGCCTTAAGACAGGGAACATGCTACGCTAAATAAAGACTTGTTGATTCTCTTACTGTGTAAATTAAATGATTACAATCCATAAATTGTGTATCTGAAATTCAGTGGATCAACCACCAAATATTCAACAATACAATAACTGCAATGACTTTAGGACTTTGTGAAAAGAATGGTCTAAAATCTGAAAAGTTAGAAGTGAAGAATCTGGTCCTATAAAGTGTTTCTATCACAATGACCTTTTTGAGATGGAACTCTGAGCTTCCTAGAAAATACATATCTGAAACTGAAGCACCTGATTGTACCCATTTATAGTCAAGTGTAAATAAGATATCTAGTAAACAGACTGATTACGTCAGCGATGAGCAGGCTGCTGATGCAATTTCTAGAGCAGAAAATTGAGTAGGAAATGTGCAACACAGATAAGAAACAGACAAAAAAAAGCCACCAATCAAAAAGAGATTCAAAGGTGTTAAAAGATTCCGAGCATCTTATTTCCTCTGTTGCCAATCATTGTCACTGAAGAAAAACTGACAAAAAACTTTTTTCTAAGTAGAAAACTCAAAAACTTAAAAAAAAAGGAAAATACAGCATTTAGCTTAAAAAGAAAGTGCTCCCAGTTTTACATGCCCATGTTATCTTGAGGAAAAAGACTTCCAAAGCATCCGTGCCAGATTTAAAGAAGCAGCCTTCAAATTAACATTTAGATGGAAGTGACACCTCAGGACCCCACAAGTCAAAGATCGGGGAGGAGAGGGGCACATTAAAAAAGACATCTGTCAAACTCACTTTGTGCCGTAAGGTGGAGAGTAAAGTGAACACTCAGTTAAAACTCCCCCCACTTGAATAAAGGCCATTAAGTCAATTATTGTGAGGGGTTTTATGATCTACTGTGGAGAGCCTTTGAATTTAGATCTGCTGTTTTTAGTTTGCATGTCGCCGCAAGCAACTGTAATCATAGAAGCTGGCCACAAGAATGCGTGACCAACTGTTTTCATCGTGATGGTGTTCACACATTCAGGACCCCCTTTGGACAGATCCTGCTCCATGCAAACAGCTCCCAAATGAGTGTAATTATATCTCCACTCTGAATTCCTCACCTCCGTTTTACTGAGTCTCTTTCTTCTCACCCACTCCTTTGGTCTCTCAGTCTTTCATAACATCTCCCTCCCTTACGGGGGCTGTTGCATCAGTGTCCCCACGGAAATCCTGGCTCGAGCCAACTTCATCTTTTACCTCGCAGGCCATGAAAAGTCTGCCCAAATGGATGACTGGCAGTTCAGTTAGAGAGACAGGAGAGGAATAACAGGGAGACCGTTCTTCAGGCTTTCTTCCATCAGAGGAACAGCTCCACAAAGGGATAAATGTGTACTCTCACGTTCTGGTGTGGACCTCCAAACACACTGAATGATCAATATTTAACGGCTGAGCTGAAAAACAACATAAAACACAGGATTGTTAAAAACAAAGGCCCAGGAATTACTTATTCATCTTCAGTCTTTTATGTTTTGTAGAATTTCTACAGAAATACTGGGTCTCTGTTCAGTTACAGCTACATATCAAATGAAAAGAAGGGGATGGGAAATGTATTTTATGCAAACTGTGGGTGGAGGTGAAACCAGGTGAAACTTTACATAGATGTTACAGTTGGATTAGAGTTAGGATCCAGCAACACTGACTCACACAAAGAGGCTTTACAATAAAATAACTAAAAATCAAAATAACATAAGGATTTACACTTAAATATGATTTTACATATTTAAAAAATAATAAAACTAAAGCACACTGGAATGGACACGGGATAAATAAAATACAAATAATATAAAAAAAATAATAAGATCTTCACATCAAAGTTCACATTGCATAAATTCATTGAAGTGACGTTTTGAGTTCTTCAGACAAAAGTTACTTTGATGACACTGTTCACAGTTTAAATGGATCAAACTGAAAAATACAGGGAGATCTGATATGCATGTTACACAAATCAAGAGGACTCTTATGAACAAAACAAAGAGGATTTAGGGATCAACGATGGATCTGAGTTAATAATACACCTGTGTTCAGGTTTTTCAATTGCACTGGAAACAGATGAATACTGAATTTAAAAATGTATTTTGTCTTTTATTTTTCTTAGTTTAAACAGTAGAGACATTCAACTTGAGAAATTTAGCAAATCTTACAGAGTCCTCTTTAATTAAAGTGTCCTCTGAATCTGAAACATTCCTTCAGGTTTTTAGTTTCTACATCAAAGTCCTCATCAGAGTTGGGAATACACCTAATCCATCTGAACTGAGATGAAGGCAGGTTTTTCCTAATGAAGCTTGGGTGGACAGGATGAGTCATCGTCTAAAAAAGTTTCAATCTGTTGGTTTTATATAGAAATGAGTTTTTATTTTATCATTTAGCTTGTTGCCACATTATTCCAAAAAGTTTATATGATGAGTATATTAGATGGCAGAGTGCATCCTAAATATCCATCCATTATCTTTTACCCTCTTCTTCCTTTCAGGGTCATGGGGTCCTGGTCACATGGTGCCAATGTCCAGCAGTCACTGTGTGAGGGACAGGGTACACCATGAACAAGTCTCCAGTCCATCACAGGCCAAATGAGAAACAACCACGTCACCCACACCTTGGGACAGTTTAAACCATACCTAACCCCACACATGCACAGAGAACATGCAAACTCTATCTGGAGAAATTCTTAAATGGCCGTTCTGAGCTATGAATCTACTTCAGCAAACAGGCTTTATTAGCCTTATGATACATTTAAATAACCTGTTGAGATTTTTTGGTTTGATCGAGCATTTAAAAATATTTAGCTAACATTCTGATACTTTTAGTTAACCTTTTGATTTTTTTTGTCTTATGCTAGCCTTTTGATAGGCCTACTTGTAGCTAAATGTTTTATTCTTTTAGCTACCTTTTGAAACTTTTAGCTATAGCTTTTTGATTTGTTTAGCTTTTAGCTGGATTTTTGATCATTTTAATTAACATTTTGATTCTTTTAGATTTTGCAGCTTTAACCTTAAGCTAGCCTTTTGATACTTGTAGCTTCTAGTTAGGCTAGTGATTCTCAAAAGTTCTCCGATCTGCATTTATTCTGAAGAGGGCTAGTGGACCAAAACATTGTTTCAGTTGTGCAACAGGAGCTCTAATATGCAGATTAACTAATTGTTTTCTTTTTCATGTTTGATGTATTTCTACTATGAAAAAATTAACTTTAAAAAAATTGTTTTACATTAGTTGTCTTCAAAAGTGTCAGCTTTTTTTTGCAATGTTACAATATTTGAAAATAAATAAGTATTTTATCTGAATGCAACACCTAAACCTATCCAAGTGGTTTCTTCACTACTTTTAGATAAGAGGTAAAACTTCTTGATAATGGCAGTGAGGAAGCTCTTTATTGAAGCTCTTTAAATCACTGTGACTTGGATGGCTAACACTAGTCTTTCAGGATTCTGAACTCAAATTCTCCTTCTTCTCTACTGACAAGTTAAAATAATTACTGCTTTAAAACACAAAAACACCTGAGTGAATGGCATGCGTTTTTTTTTTCTTTTTGAGTTGTCATTTCTCCAACTGTTACATAGAAATATGGGGAAAAAATACAAGCAGATAATTTACCATAATCATCTGATGTTCATTCTCATATTGTTCCTGAGGGTTTTGCTATTTTTAAATCTTCTTTCTTTTATCTTTCAACGCCTGCTGCCCTGTTGCTGTCACTGATCCGTCCTTGAACCTCCCGCTGACCTGTCAGGACTGAAGAATGTCCTAAAACCTTTAGGTTTGTCTGCAACTCTGAGGGGAGTTCATACATAAAAGAAGTAAAACAGGCGTGAGAGTGACTCAGGAAAGGACGACATCCAAATGTTGCACAAGTAAAGAAAAGCACGTCATATTGTTCAGAAATCCACAGGGCATGTGACTACCTGTGATGTATGGTTAGGACGTTTCACCCTGCAGCTCAAATATCCAATTGTTTTGTTTGGGTTTTTTTTATTTATTATTTTTTTGGTCAGATGAAAAGCTGCTTCTGTCCTGGCATGTTGTGGATAAACAGCCTGTGGCATTCTCATCTTTTTGCACCGTGCTTCTCCAAAAGCAGCTTTGATTGCCAGAGGCAGACAAGGATGGGGGGAGGGGGGGGGGGCACACTCATCAATAATGTAAATATGTAGTTAATGACTTCCCCACTTGTTAGATCTCCCATCCCACACCTCTGCACTTGCTGCAGTCCCCTCGTATCCCTCCCACCCCTTTCCCCGGCACTCTTCCATACAGGAACGGGACAAATATAGAAATAGGAAGTCATTGCTAAAACATGGCTGTTAACCTTCTTTTTTTTTTAACCGTTTGGATTCTGGCCTGCCACTCTGTTTGTGTCACACCCTTAAATCTCCGGAGGCCTCAGGAAGAGATGCCTGCGGTTTCGTTCCACCTGCCTGACGTCGAAAATTGGCTTCGTTGAAATATTCATGCTCATTCGCTTTCCCAGAGTGTGCACAAACGCTAACACAAGTGTAATTGCATGTTTAATTACAAGAAAAAATGATGGGTTAGGAATAAACTGTGTTTTAGTTGTTTTCAAATGCTGATTATAATGGTAAAAAAAAACATAACTTATTTTTTTTCATGTCACACATAAATGTCTTTTTCAGGATTCAAATGAGTGCTAAATGTTATTTCTCAGCAAATGATGATTAGAAAGGAAATTATACCTTTCCTGCAGAGCTGGCACAAATTAGTCACATGTTCTTGTGTAAAGAGCCACACGGTGAACGCTTCTACAAGTCGAATGATGCTCTTATGTCCCACCTGTCAGAGACGCTTTATAGAGAATTAAGCAGCCGTGAATACATCTTGAAGTGAATTACATGCTTTCTTAGTGGGAAGATTACATCTGTCAAGTCAACAACTCAGCTTTTTGTTTAATAGTTGTGCTGACTCTGACTTCAAGAACTAATATTCCCCAACATCAGGGTAAATATGGTTGATTATGTGTGGCAGCCATATTGAATTAGTTTCACATCAAAAGTTAATGTTTTGTAGATGTACATCAAAGTGATTATTTTTCTGAAGGTTTTATTCAAACCATCTTTTGCTCATGAGATATTTTACTAACAGACAGACAAACAAACACACACAGATTATTATTTTATTGTGGCAGGCAATAAAGCAGATTTACTATATATCAGCTGAATAATTTATATAGCAAACTGTTGAGTTTGCTGCACTCCAACAGGCTGGTTGATTCCATGTTTAATTGAAATTAAAACTCATAAGATAGTTTGCAAACCGATTGAGACGTCCTTTTCTTGTTCAGGTTTTTCGTATTAGAGAGCCGAAACCAGAGTTTTTATGTGTTTGATTCAAAAGATCAGGTTTGTGTGACCCTCCTCCCTCCACTTTAGCCTCACTGTATGCATTTACAAAAGATATGACATCATGAATGGATAATAAAAAGCAGTGCTCGCTCACAGCTAATAAAAACCACATGAGAATAAACCAGGCTGTGTGGTATCGTCAGCAGGTATACAGGTGTACAATAAAACAGGATGAATTTTCATTTGCTCTCAAGGGCAGCGTGACATAATGAGCCAAGATGAGAAGTTTTTTTTTTTCATAAATGTGTTGTTTTCTTCTCATTCTAAAATAAATGCATATAGAAATATCCTAAATTTGGAGGAGTGGGGTGGGATCCTCAAGATGTTTCAATAGGTGGGTTGATGCATTTGGACGAAAACTTAATGTGACAAGCATGAACAAATTCACTGATATAAAAGGATAAATGCATTAAGACTTCTCTACATTTTTCTCTCAGAATAAGACCAAGAAGAGGTCAGTTTTATTATCTTCTTTCTCCAAACTGTTTCTGGTGCAGCTTCATCCTAAGTTTTGTTAATGAAACAAGTGTATTGGCTAAAGTTTCTTTCAGATTTGCTTCAAATTGAATGAAGTGTCTTCTGACATATGAAACAAAGTCACTAACAGACTTTGTAAAAAGACTGTTTAAATATATGCATAAACTTTTCAGCATTATTGTTCAAAATCATATTTAATATGTTTAAATTTGTAAAATTTATAGAAAAACTAGTGTAATTCTATTAATTCATGTTTTTAACTTAATCCTAAAAAGATGGTCCAACAAGGCAATGTTCATTCTTTTCTTTTTCTTTTTTTTTGTCCTGATGGTGTGTCTGCGTGTTTGATGGGGAGGTAAACGCCCTCAGAAGCTTCATATCACGATCAATGGAAGATGTACGTAGCCCTCGGAACGACGTGATATAAGACCTGCATGTCCACCTACGCTCAAGCAGCTGATTGGCGTTACGCAGGTTTCTGGCTTTTATTTAAAAGCGCAAAGCGTGGACGTCTCATTTATCCAGACTGGATCTGAGTGCAGGATCTATCCATTTATCCACTCCACTCGGCACCAGGACGCACTGCTGACTCATTTACCAAACTATCTGCTTGGCTTAAAACAGGTAAAGAAATATAACTCAGGTTTGTTTCTTAGAAATGTATATTTACTGTATTTTATTATCTATAACAGCTCTTTTTTATTTTAAAATAAAATGGAGAAACTAGGTATACAAGTCTAAATGAAAACAGATTTTTTTTTTCGTTTAGTTTTCGATGGAATCTGAGTTTATTACCATTTTTATTCGTGCGCCTTTACGCATCAGTTACGCAGCGGTTTGCGCGCAGCAGGAATTAATTTCTACGCAATAATAATAAAAAAATCCATAACCATTACTTTTATTATAACGATAATCTAACAACTGTAAATGTTTTCATCAAGGTACTGCTGAGAAAATGAGAAGAGGCTTGCTCCTGGTGACTTTGTTCCTCGTCATGAAACTTCGGCACAGCCACTCCAGATGTGAGGAAACCGGATCGCGCAGATCATCCTCAGATGTAGGTACCGCTGCAACGCAGATTTTCAGCATTCAACTTTGTTAATAAGCTATTTCCCCCTCTTTATTCGCTATGCAGACTTTAAGCTTGGAAGATCTCAAGCGGAATCTTCTGAAGAGGTACACTGACTTGGATTATGACAGCTTTGTGGGGCTGATGGGCAAAAGAGACGCCGGTGAGTTCAGACCGGGGAGCGCACTGTTGGTTAGATTCACATTCTTTGATTAGTTAGTTTATTTTTATTTATTTTTTTAAACGTGAACTACTCAAATACTAGAAATAGAACTAACGTACTAAATATTTTTTTCTCTTTTCTTGTCTTTCAGATGTAGAAGATGTGGACTCACCCCAAAAAAGTAAGACACCATCATGGCAACAGTATTGTTTGAGATTGAGTCATAAAACAATTAATTGTCTGTTTTTTCTTCTTCTTCTCAGGGGAACTGGATGATATATTTGTTGGTCTTATGGGAAGAAGAAGCTCAGAGTCTGGTGAGTTGTGACAGTCATGGGCTCCGTCTCATTCAGTGCGTCAGATTCAGATTTAGACAGCATAATTCCAAACTTCTCTTCTCTTACAGATAATGTACCCTGGAGGAGAGAGCATCCAGAGAGGAGAGGCATTTTTCTTAACAGGTCCAGACTGAGGTGAGACCTTTATAAACACTAGTCTTGTCCAATAAAGATGATATAATTTTATCAAAACTCTGGATAATGCTTTAGATGTTTGCCCACTTTAAAAAAAGCTTTCAAGAGATTTCAGCTTGTATTTTCTCATAGACCACACGTGTGATTGAGCAAAGCTTATACACACACCTGCTGTTGTTTTGCAGGTTACTTAATGGGCTGTAAACACTAATACTGAAACAACTTTCACATTTCTACATAACCAGAAAAATCACAGAGAGCACAAGCTGATGGAGGAAGATCTTCTACACCTGCCAGCTGAAGTCACCATAAACCAAACAGATTGTAATTGTTTCATCTAGAAAAAAACAACAGCCTGATTTCACCTGATCATTTATATTTTTTTGTCATTATCCATTCATTTTGTTCAAAGTTCCAAATAAACCTGATTTTTTTATACATAATTTGCTTTTTTGTTTCTGTGTGAGTGATTTTTTTAAAGCCAATGGAGGCGATAATGGACACTTGTTGGTTACACAGAAAATGCCTGAACAAATAGGAACCAGTGGAATTTTATTTTTTTAAACCAGCATTCTCAAACACAGATCAAGTATGTGTAATTTAGATCATTTTATGTCAGGCAACAGATTAAAATGACATATTTTTGTATAGTCAAAAAAAAAAGTAAAAACAAAACTGAAATTCTATTTAGCAGGTGAAGATGTTTTGTTAGAATATTTCAGTTTTACTTTTTGAAGCTGTGTAATGGAAAAAAAAAAAGTGTGAAAAGTCTTCCTGCAATTTTTCAAGCAAACAAAGACAGATGTGAAATAAGATTAAGTAAAAATCAGGCATTGATATTGGGTAAGAAAAAATACCCAGACTATATGCAGCTTCTACCGAGCCTAATTCAATATAGCGACTGCTCCCACAAGGAGCGCTGTCTGTGGAACACTGTGAAATATTCTGATCGGATCAAGCTTAACAACACGCTCATTTAAAAACCCAAGGCAGCTTTTCTAAAACAGTCGCTCTTTTCTGCAGAGCTCAGTTCAACCAGTCGGTGCGTAGCCACAAGTGTTTCTGATGTCCACTTTAATACAACTCAGAGGAAGAAAAAGGTGCAGCCAATCAGCCACGTTCCTGTGAGCCTGCAGTTCTGTTCTCCGACAACTTAAAGTTCAGCTCATCTTCCTCGCTCATCTCTGAGCGAGTCTCTTCTTTAGTTTGGTTTCTGCTGCTGATAAAAGCAGCAGCAACAGATGTGTGATTCCCTCTTTCTGTCGCCTCCTGAGCTGCTTTAGTTCCGGCGGACGCGGCCGACGGCGAGAGAGCGGGGAGGTTCAGGTGCTGATGTGTGGAGGGCTGATAGCGCGGCACGTAGCCGTACGCTCTCAGGTGGTAGGTGTAATACTCCAGCGTGTACATCAGCTCTGCTTCAACATAATGGAACGACACGGCCAGGTCAGAGCAGCACTGCGGACCCTGAAGAAGGAAAAACATATAGATGACAGATTTTAAATACACAGAAAGTAATAAAGATGCTTCATACCTTAAATAAATATAGTAAATATTCTGATAATGTTTCAAACAACAAAACAATCCTATTTCTGAAGAAGATGAGACAGTTATTATATAATAACATTTCTGAATGTGATACTGGCAACTTTATCTTTTGTTGTTCAAAAGTCTGCCTCTCTGATGGTATGGGGTTGCATTAGTGCATACAAAATGGGCAGTTTACGCATCTGGAAAAGCACCATCAGTGCAGAAATGTGTCTATATAATATCTATATCAGTTGTTAAAGATGAGGGAATGCTTCTATCCTTACTTCATGTTTTGCTACTATCAAATAAGAAAAATTAATATAGTACAACCTGTACTGTACAACAGTTGATAGGTTTGTGTTCTATTGTGAATAAATATGTGTAGAAAAGATTAGAAAAGAATAGTATCTTGCTTTAATTTACATAATACAAAATGACCCAACCTATTTAGAATTAGAGTTGTATAAACTTAACAAAACGGGTGAACATGAGCACTAAATACTCAACCACCAGGAAGACCTTGAACTCTTCAGTTTGTTTTTACCAATTCATAACTTGCTATTCATATATATTTATTTCAAACTGCATCTTATTTTGGCCTTGCCATCATAAGGATACAGTAAAAAGCTACAAAATGACCAGATCCAAACAGTTACTTCTAAGCCTCCAGTGTATTTAACAAATATCACAAAAATTTCAGCAACTATTACTTATAAAGCAATATATTTGTTGAAACCTTTTTCATAATGCATGTTCAGATTTGTAAACATGTGAACATGTTTTCGTTTAGTTAAAAATCAAAAATAACAGATGATTGGGTGTAACAGTTTTAATCATTAAGGTTGTGGGTTTTGTTTTGTTTTGTTTTCAATGGGAACAACTGAACTCTGTGGCTCAGAGGCACCACCTACTGTAGACCAAGATTAGGTTACCAAAAAAAAATGCTATATGCAAAATTACTGTCCTTATTCTTATAATTTTTACAATATTTATAAAACAACATTTTCTCATTTGTTTTTATAGAACAAAAACAAATTCTTAAACATGACTTGATGAAGATTGATTCAAGTTTTCCTGGTACCTCAGAACAGTTTTAAACACTTGCAGAGTGTGATTGGATCAGAGCCAAATGACTCATTTTAAATCCAGAACAAATCACTCTGGTTGCATCAGCAGCAGCAAATTGACCAATATTCTTTTTTTTTTTAACGGGACTTTATCTGAGCTGGAGTCGTCCTCAATAATATCAAGTGTTTATCTCAATTCAGTCCCTCTTCACCGGAGTCAGGTACAGAGTCGGAGTGTGCCACGTCTGAATGTAGTCATTTAATTATGACATTTTTCTGTTCACTTCTTCAAAGAAGACATTTTGTGCCCCTCTTTCGGAAATGTTCCTGAGGTCATAATAAATGTCAGTGACATGCTTGGGTCCAAATACAACTAAACAGAATTACATAGTTTTCATGCTTGTCTCTTGAGCTTTCATGTTTGCAACTCATTTCAGGGGAAAGTAACGAGACCCTTGATTCTCCTCCCTGGGATGTAAATTTTTGAAAACGTTTGTCAACTCAAATCACACTCTGTAACTCTTGAAGAGTGCCTCCAGTACTCAGCAGTTCACAACAGCAGCTACAGAGTTTCACTCTCAAATGCTTAAAGGTTCGTTCTACTGCAGTTTATTTAAATAAAAATGAGCCATACCTTATGCAAAACCATCTTGCTGAAAAAAAAAATCTAACTGCCTGAAAACAATGATAGAATGTATTTTGCCTGCAGTCTTGAAAGTCTATTTTAAGCAATGTTTTTGCCTAATTTGTTAGGCTGATGAGTGTGTGATGGAGATGGCTCTAAGCTACTATAACACTAAATATTCACTCAATATCTGTAAAATTGAATCAGTTTTTTGTGTTTGTTAAGGTCGATTAGTTGTGGAGTGTATGTTGACTTTAAAAGTTAATCACTGATGTACAACCAATGATTACTTGTTCCATGACCACCAGCTTTCATGGTGGCAGGTGATGTTTCCTTTAAAGCAACACATTTATCTTGTTATTGTGGCAGAACAATTTGTTCAACAATACTCATTGTCAATTAGAAAAAAGAAACTACTAAACATATTTTAAATGAGAGATCTCTCTCTTTTCTAAATGAGCACAAATAACAAATGAACTTTGACCTTAAGGTTCAGTCTCTTATCTGCACGTCTTCTTAACCTGATCTGCCCTTCTTTAATGAGGCTAATCCACACACAGGACATCTGCCTAATAGGAGCTATCTGTAACTGGCTTTGATGCTAATTGGTTATACAAACAAATGCTTCCACTTCCCAGCACTGCACCCTGCAACCAGCAAACAGCTTAAACTTGCAAACGGACTTGCCTCAACAATCGGGTAGTAGCAATAGCTCCAGTACCAAAAGCTCTTGGAGAACTTGGTGGTTAGATGGTGCTCCGGCACGAACGGGTGAAAGGTTTCTCGATGCAAAGTATCTCTGGAATCTCCAGCCAGAACGCCCATTTTCTCTAAACACTGTCCCAACGCCAGATCTTCAACCGGGGTGGTGTGAGTGCAGGCCTTAGTCCGAAAACCTTCAACAAATCTCTTCAGGGCCTCCTTGCTGAGCACGTAGCCCGCGCCTCCGCTCATGTAGCCTTGTTTGGTGTAAGGCTTGAAACGTTTCCCGAAGTAGACGGGCTCTTCGGGGGTGTGGTTGGACAGAATCCAACGCAGGTTGTCCACCACCACAAAGGTGTCGTCATCAGCTTTCAGGAACCAGTCTGCGTCGTTCACATGGTGTTCGTAGACGTAGTGGAAGGCTCGGATGGTTTTCCAGTAGAGCTGGTCGCGGCCCTCTTTGGTGCCCAAGCCCACAGTGGGGAAGCTGGGGTCCTCCACGGAGCTCATGAACACAACGACGTTGCAGTGGCGACTCCAGGTGGCTCGGACGTGGCGGGCCCTGCTCTGCAGGTTGTACGGTCCCGTCATCACCCAGCAGAGGACACGCACCTTCTGGTACAGCGTGTCCGCCACCAGGCTGTCTTCATCTAGAGGAATACAGAAACAATGTTTTATCAGCAGCGTATGTGTGGCTCTACCAGCAGCTAAACTTGATTGTGTAAAAATAATTAGCATTTATAAAACTCAGGACCCCTCTGTAGCCAGAAGACTAATAGGACAGAGAATATAGATTTCTAAAAGACTTGAAAGTGACACAACAACAATCAGATAAAACTTTAACTTTTATAAAAATAAAAAGATATAAATGCACTTTGCTTTGCATGTAAAAGTTTCCAACAAAGATCTTGCATGATCAATTAGCAATCAGAGTATGTGTTGGAGAGAAGTCTCAGCTACTGTCACAACTAATATGAGTTGTAAGAATGACTGAATTGGAGTCCTTTTTGGGTTAGTTAAGTTTATAGGTTGTGGCAGCTATTTTGAATTAGGTTTACTTTAAAAAATGATCAGTTCTAGATCTACATCTAATGATTACTCTCTGCAAATTTTAATAATGTCTGTTTAGTGGCTCGTCAGATATTTTGCTAACAGAGACACATGAACATACACAGAGGCTCAAACACAGAGAGACAATAACATTAATGCCCATCTTGATGGTGGCAGGTGATAATCGATTAAAAAAATGTTTTAGCTTCTTGAACCATTTCTTCTAAAGCTTTCAGTTCCACAGATATCTAAATTATAGTGGTTCAAGACGATCTGTGCTTTAAATTCAGAGGTAAATTATCACTATGAAGATCTGTCTGTAAATTTACACAAACTGATTTCAGCAGCTGGAGTCGCCTGGAAAACAGAGCATACCTGCATGATGACGATGGATCAGGTTAAAGAGTGCAGCTCCCTCCTTCCTCCAGCTTGTTGGTCTCTCCTCCATCGTCACGGCCCTTTCCTGAGCCTCTGACAGAAGCGGGAAGCTCCGCTCAAACCACACCTGGTGCAGGAAGACGTACATGCTGCAGGCCCCCACCACGAAGCCAAATGAGAGGGCCAACGTGGAGCTGGGGCCCATCATGGTGACAATCTCTGCAGAGCTGCAAGGTCCAACTTACAGCATATCTACATGGGGTCAAAACAGAACTTAATGCAAATCTCATTCAATAGTTTTAAAATAAGAGTTTAAAAGCAGGAAACAAGTTAGCCTTGTCAAGCAAGACCAGCTTTTATTTATTTAGTGATAGGTATTTTGTCCACCTAGATCATTTAACAAATTCAAACAAAGGAGAGAGAGACAGTTAAATTCAGCTTTAACAGGTAGTGAGGAGAACGCAGAACCGGAAGTAGTCTCAGCCCTCCAGCCCAACGTTCTGAGGCTCCTGGCTCTGGTTCTGCTCCTTTTATTTAGTACGAGGACCCTGGGTTACATGGTCAGAGACTTGCATAAGGGAGGAGGGAAAAAACACAAGTCTTTTGACAGTCGAAAATAACCCAAGAATGAGACTTATGAACGATGGATTGTGCAGTTCTCACTTCTTCTTTCTTCAGGAACAAGATGCACATTCAGCTCAGGTCTTTGGCAAGAATGTCATGTGACTTCCACCTTTCTCCTGACCCAGCAAAATCTTACATTCAGGCAGGGTGGAGAAAGGTTAGAACAAAGTTCACAGCAAGTAAAAGTTCATAGAGCATTTGAATGATAAAACCTTTACATTAGATTTAACTCTATCATTTAGATTTATCTATAAAGTCAAATATGTTGCTGATAAATCTCACCCTGAAAGTTTCCCTGTCTGTCTTCAAAACAGACTTTCCATGTTGTTATTCCAGCTAATCTTGACCAATAAATTTACAATTGCAGGTTAATTATAACAACCTTTTTAATTCATAGTATTCAGAATTAGCTAATATTGATGCTTTGATCCAGTAGAATTGCAGTCCTACGTACAACACATGCATCCCAATTTTTTAATACTTCACCTTTTGTTTAGTTCAGGAAGAGACTGTTTTATAGTCCTAAATATTACACATGAATTTACACTCATTGTTGTGCATGATGACCTCAGACATGTGTCACACTGATAAACAATTCTAATTTAGAGCCAAAATCACTGAGAGCAAAATAAGCTGAAAAGGAAACACATTTTCCAGAAACAGCCTCAGCAGATGGTTTAAGACCATTTTAGCATCAGTCCATCGTTTGTGTACCCGTGTCATTACCTCTGCTGGGGGACAAGTCATTGGTGATAAAAGAAAAAGCTAAGTCTTTCCAGAAATCGGCACAAAGCTGCTCCATCAGGCTGAAGGCTAAAAGCTCAAACGGAGCTCACATTCCTCCCGATGTATCACCGCTCCTGACTCATGTTCTCCATGTTTCTACGTCTCCAAATAAGATGATTAGAAAGAGAAAAGCCCATTGGTATCAATCACCACCACAAACAGCTTTACATTCTTCAGCATCACAGGCTAAGCTCTGAAGACGCTCGCTCTGATTGGATGGCTGCCGGTGACGTATAAGGAAGACGCCTTTCAACGTTTAACACTTATATATATATATTTTTTTGTTGCTATGTAAAATATTTGTATTAGTTTTATTTTAAGTTTTATTTTTATTATTATTTAAGAAATGCAAGATGTAAAAGCGGATTTAACAACATTAAACCGGTTGTAATATCACTCATTGCCTTTAGAGGTCACCCTAACGCCTTTTACTTCTCTCTTCACTGCATGTGACAATACATAAGTTTATCTTTTATAAAGAACAATAAAGCATTAACTTTTAGACAATTTTATTTATTTAAAAATGTATTTTTTAATTTAGTTTTGTTTACCAGCACTTGAACATCTGTAAATACCAGCTTTTCTTTTTTTCTCAGAATAATACAACAACACTTATGGGAAAAATATTGGCTGAATTATGGAAAACTTTTAATTAGAAATTTTATCAATCAGGTGTGTATATATTTTATGTCCTTCTACCATACCATACCATGTCCTCCAAACAAAAATTAAAATTAAAAAAGCAACTTTGTGAAACTTTCTGAAGGCGAAATTCTAATTTTATCATATATTAGCAGCAGGTCTTTTCACTGGTTTGCCAAATTTGGCAAAACAAATCAACCCTGGAGATTATTTGGTAAACTTGTTAGTTAATTTTTTTTGTGTTTTGAAAAATCACTTCAAATGACATTTTTTACTTTTATTATCTTTAGGGTTGTAGCCTATCTCACTGTAAAAAGAAAGCAACAACTTGTTTTATTATTATTATTATTATTATTATTATTATTATTATTATTATTATTTCAAAGCATTCAACATAAACTATCAGATTGGTTTGTTGTGAGTTGAATTATTAATGTCAGGCTTAAATGGGACGAAGGAATTAATTTATTTATTTAGCTGCAAAACCAGACAAAATATAAAACAGACTGCAAAAGATGCTGCTAAAATGGTGCAACAAAATGAATGAGTACTGTTCAAAAACTAGGAAGCACTCTGCAGAAAACGATTTGAACTGTATAAAACAGATGCAACACGTAGTCAAGTGATATCACAGATGTGCAAAAACTTCCTGTTTGTATGCCAGCAGCAACTGTTTGTTTTCTGCTCTGTGTGGGAGACATGATGTTCTATAGGCAGAAGTCTGTTTAGCACCCTCACCACAAGTGGCCCAGTTTTGCTCAGCAACATCTAATAGCCCTCTGTCTCACTCACTCACTCACTCACTCACTCACTCAATAAATAAATAAATAAATAAATAAATAAATAAATAAATAAATAAAAGTTTAATCACAACTACAGCAAGTGTGTCAATCAAAACATGATATAGATGCAAGCATTTTCAAGAAACGTATTGCTCAAAGGTTATTTGACTGTACCTGGCTGAATGCAAAATAGAAATAGGTTAAATCAGCATCACAACCGCTCTTACTGCCTATTCAGCTCAATTTCAGGCCATATAACCACGCCCAGATCCATAGCCCTGCCTGTTGAGCTCATAGGTTAAAAACTAGCCGATAACGTTCATGAGATTTCTGCTTCCGCCTCCAACAGCTCTATTTGCGTTGCATGGATCAGTTTTCTGATTGTGTCAGACGCGCGTTGTGAGTTCCCTTCGTGTCCCCACCAGGCTGGAGGAGGTGTGACGTCTGCAAAGTCTGCTGTCACTTCAGGAGTTTAAAAGAAGTGATTCTTTTTTTCTTTTTTACAAGAGCAGCCACAGTAAGTTTTTTTTTTTTTTACCTGAATGTTATTCCCAACTCTATAGAAGTAAATAAAGAGAGTAAAGCAATTTCATTCACAGCCGGTTTTTCTTGCCAAGTTACTTTTTGGTTCGACAGAAGATGAGCGCGCGTGGTGATTTCTACAGTCAAATCACTTACAGCTTAAAGATTACTTTACTCTAATGAAAAATAATCAAGTCTTTGCATGATCTTTGATGATTTAAAACAGTTTATTTTATTTTCAAAATATAGGAGTCAGTTTTAGATCAAATGAAACATAGGATAGATGGTTTCCTGTTCTTTTTATTGTATTTTTTAACTGGTTCTTAAAAAAAAAGAGAGAGATGATTGTAGCCATTTTGACTTTTGCTCATATCAGGGCTGAGGGAAAACCAATCCAGGCCTTGTTTTGTTTATCATTCTGTATTTTAAAGTTGGAATGTTGTGAAAAATGTAAATCATCAGAATGCAACGACTTGCAAATCTCATAAGCCAATTCACAACTGACAGGAATACCATTACCTCTGTGACACTTCTTTTCTGCTTTTTAAATCCGTCTGTTAGGAACTGAGACCAGTTTACCCCAATCCTTCACAGAAGGTTGGTTAGTTCCCCTCGCCACAGTTAGACTGATTGTGAAACAAAACTACATTGAACAAGTGTAATAAAAACCCTACTCCACTTAACCTCATTTGTCATGTGACAAGTGATGGTGTAGATATGATCTACTTTATTTCATGGGAGTTTTATGAATTTTGTTTTAGTGTCATTTAAAATATCTGATTCTGACTGTCTGAACAAGACTTCTAATGTGCCTGAACTGCTGATTTTATGCGCAAATGACAAATAAAATACTTTGTGCGTTTGTTGAAGTGTTCTCGATCCCATGCAGTGATTTCCAGAACAGAATCAGACCTAATTTGAATGCAGTTGTCCCTAAAGGACTGAGATTATGACTGAGATTGAATTTTAACCTTTTCAGCCATGTCCTTTGAGAAAAAGAGTTTTCCAGATTGTTGAATATTTTCATTACAATATAAACTGTAGTTTATAGGATATTCAGTCCTTCAAAATGTAATGAAAATTAAAAAACTGCATATGTTTAAAATTCCCAAGAATAATTTAGTGATTCAAACTAAAACGCAAAATTGTACAACTGTGGCACATTAGCACCAGCTCATGTATGCAATACCTTATCTTATCCATTTAATAATATACGGTATATTTTATCATTTTTTAATCCTTCAAATAAGTAAACTTTCACTGCCAGTGTGCACTTCATTATCATGTTTTGTGTCATAATGTTTTTCTTGTGTTCGAGGCCATGAAAAGCCACATTTGCAGCTGCCCACCATCAAAAACAAAACAAGAAAAACTTTCTCACATCCTTTTTCACAGCTTTACAGGAAACTCACTAACAGATGTTTATTTTGGTCTCGTTCATTTTGTCTTAACTAGAGGTGTCTAATCGTTGAGGGTCACCATCCTGTGTGTTTTAGAAATGTCTGTGTTCCAACACACCTGGTTTGAATAAAGAACTGATAAACAGGCTTCTGTAGGAATTCTGTATTAATGAAATCAGTGAATAAGGTGTGTTAGAACAGGAAAACAAGTAAAACATGCAGGGTAGCAGCCTTCAAGGACCAGGATTGGACACCCCTGGTTCAAACTTTCGAGTCCATCTATGACCTGATCTAGTTTTTACATTAGGTTTTTGCAAACCCTAGACCTGGCTTCATTCAGTGTAAAATATTCTGAACAGCTCAATTCAGTCTAAATCAAAGTAAATCAAAAGACGCATTTTTATAAAGACTTACCAGAACAAACTGCACATTCTTTCATTAGAGATGCTTCAGATTCAGTCAACTTTATTCATCACAGAGGGTGATTCAGTTGGGCAGTTTCCAGATAAGTTCTCTTGTAATCAGACACCATGGCTGTGTCTCAATTCATGGGTTGCAACTGACATGAACCATGGTTGGTGTTGACCACAGTCTACGTGGGCTGTAGGCCGCTCGTGTCGGCGCCATAAATGGCTGTGAAATGAGTGGTAAACAAGCTTTTTTTAACTGTAGTGTAAAACTCTAAGATCATTAAAAATTGTTCTTGTCTTTTCTTTTTACAAATGATCCCAATGCTTTTTGAAAATGTCCTTGATTATACTCGTTTCCTGGAATTGGTAAATTAGATTGAGTTTTTAACAGTAATCAGTGTGTCTGTTACAGGTCAAACAGTCAAACAATAATTTGTTATTGGTCACTTATCTGTTGTTTATGAGTAACTTATCTGAAGATTGTTCTCACTCAGTTGTGTGTTGTGTTTTTCACGGAATGCGTCCTTGTAGTGCAAAAATACCAGTACACCAGGAAAAATACGGTACTATCTTCTCAATAACATGCATGTCAAAAATCAAGCATTGATTTACACACACACACACACACACACACACACACACACACACACACACACACACACACACACACACACACACCTCTGTTTTATTATGTGCATGAAGTGGAAGAGGAGTAGTTTCTGGTGACAGTAGTCATAAATCTTTTTTGGACATTTTGATTAGCTTTACTTGCTATCAAGCATGGAAGGTTACAATAAGGACAGATGGAGAACAGCCTCACCTAAAAAACAAACAAAATAAAAATAGTTTGTCCCAGTTCCTTTTAATAAGTAATTAATTAAAATTATACATAAACAGTTTGCTTGTTTATTTTGTTCAGTGTAGTTTTAAACTCTTTGGGCAAATTTAAATGGAGTTAGAAGTGGTTGTTAGTGATTTATACTCAGTTTGTTTGTTTTTTACTGACTTATTCACAGAGGTAGATAATAGATTTATCATATTCCCCTGTCTGCAGTGATGGAAGCTGCAGGCATCTCCAATAGAATTTTATTAGGGCTGTAATAGTTTTCTAACAAAATATTGTTATCATTTATTGGCTGCATATTTATGTTGTCTTGGAGTTGCTGTTAAAGGTGGGTGAACGTCACATAACCTTTTTTATAAAAAGCTTGTTTTGGAAATAGTTTTAACTCAAACTTTTAACAATCTTTTATAAGAATTCATATTAGCTGCCTTACACACCAATAAACAAACAAATGCTCAGGAAGAACTTTCTTTGTCCAAATGATGTCTGTTAGAGATATTGCATCATGGTGCAGTTGGTAGAGGTGTCGCCTCTCAGAAGGTTGCTGGATTGAACAGGACTGAGGACTTGCTGGATAGAGTTTGCATGTTCTTTCTGTCATACATGTCAAGTTGTACGGCTTGTCCGTAAACTATGCAGATTTTCCTCCATTTGGCAGGTACAGACGTTTAGGGCAATCTTACAGATTTTTTTTTGTCCCATGGATTTTTCAAAAACACCATCCACATCCCGAACCCCACCCTCAGTTTGCCGCTAGCATGAAAGCTAACAGGCTAAACAAAGGTTGAACATTAACAGGGTGAATAGAGCTCGCTCGCAGCTTTGCACAAGAAAACTTAGTTGACGTCATCATTTACTCAGTATGCTTTGCGGCGTTAATAAAATGGCTCAGTCCATGTAACAATATATTTTAAAAACTAACTATAGGCTACTACGATATTTTTACGGTCTTTATTTTACAGTTTAAATAAATGTTTATTAAATAATGTCTAATGTTAAAAGTACTCGTGGATCCCTTTAACCCTGTTCTCAGATTCATTCACGTGATATTTCCTGGTTAGTAATAGGCTAAGAGCAATAATTAAAATTTTATTTAGAAATTGAGATTAAGAGGGTTGAGAACCCAAATAAATTATGGACAGTCTTTATTTTAAGATAAGAAGTAATTAAGGGATTAGAATTTGGTTAGGATTAGGACAGGAATTACTATATAATGGGATAGATCTGTTTGTGTTCCCAGTGTCAGCAAAGGCTCTATGTTCAAGGTATCTTTAATATTCCCATGGGGCAATTTGTGTTACAGTGTAGACATAAAAATATAGCTAGTACTAACAGACACACACATTACTCAACAAGAAACATTTAAAAGGATGATAACATAACATGGGTACTGAATGGAAATGACTGGGGTACAAAGTGGCCTGAAGTCGTAGTGTAGGAACTGGACTTCCTTTCTTGTCCAGAATGGGCGTTTCAGGGTTATTAATTGTGGTTAAAATACTAAAAGTTGATTGTAGGCACATGAGTCACCAGCCCAGTTGCTCATTACATGTTAGTTGTTTACCTGCATATAAAGCATTTTGGTTTCATGTTTCATGGTGTGAAGTTTAGAAGCTGCCTAATGAGAACATCCAAATCTACAATGTAGGTGTTGGATAGCTGAAAACATGAGGTCACCCACCTGTTATTTGATCATCACTGTGTCACCTGCCCCAGCATGACAGGAGAATAAGAAAAGGACACAATCAATCTCAGCATCAATGGGCCATGAAGGGGGGTGGGGGGGGCAGTAAGCACATGAAAATTACAAGAGGCTTACATCATAGCCAACACATTAAGCATAGGGCAACATTTTAGAAGGATAGATCAGGGGGATAATCCCAGCAGGTCTGCCAGATATGAAACAACAAAGTATCACTTTAAAACTATCAATTTTCAAACAAAATGCATACAATGAGGGTGTTTGCTTGAACAAAAACAAGCAATTTTTTGGTGTGTGAAAATGCCTAAATGTATATTTGTTGTTGTTTGTTTTAACTATTTAACATATAGACCATAAAACTATTCTACAAATACAATCTTTCTTGTATATCTGACAACACAATAACACATAAACATATTTTGCACTCTGGATAACTGTTAAGCCCATCCCGCAGTGTCTATTTTCCAAACTGGTTCCACAGGAGGAACCAGATAACTCAAACCATTCTGCCTGTAATTCTCAACAATCACAAAAGCCTACCGTTTTCTTGCTATCTACCTTTAAAAATGCTTTAGAGCTCAGTCCTTTTGAGGAAAATACTGAGGGAAAATAGTTACAATTTCTGGCTACAAACATTCTTGACTTTAATTTCACAGTTTAGCTCATCTAAATGCTTTTGAACAACAAAAAATAGAACTCTAGAGCACTTTAAGAATCACTTACAAATATGTCAATTAGGAGTAACAAGTACACTATCTTTACTTTTAGAATTTGAGAAGGGGTGTTTCTATTTTTGGAAACTGCACAGCTGAAATTAGGTGGTCTTAGAAATTTGCTGTACTTTTGAGTTAAATAATGTTGCACTTTATAAATTGTTGCTTTCCAGTTTGCTAAACCTGCATTTGTTTTTGGGTGTGAGGATAGAATTCCATTTTAAATCCATCAATTACATTTTTTATTTACTGGTATTAAATTTGAGTAAAACAATTACCCCGATTTGAGCAGTAGTTTGTTTTTAGGATGGACTAGTGGATCATGAAGCCAGACCATTTGACAGTCATTGTTTAAAACCAGTGTTTTTGGGGTCCGCAGGGGGCCACCATTGGGCACTAGGGGGGCTCGGAAAGCTGGAGAAAATCTAAAAAAAATCTAATATTTTCAATAATTTATCATTAAACTGAATCTGTTTTTCAATCATTTTTTAATCATTATTTTAAAGGGTGAATATGAAGTTAATAAAAATATTTTACTAAACAAATGTAATAATTATTGAATAGTGAATAAAAGTGAGAAAAAACATTCTAAAAGTTGATTTTTCTTTACCTATTTTATAGCATTGTTTGTGGATTTGCAAGGGGGGTCCCCGGCCAGAAGCTAATGGTCTTTGGAGGACCATGGAAAAGTTTGGGAACCTGTTCTAGACAACCCGACAGCCATCAGGCAAATTTAATAACGTTAAAAACTTTTAAAATCTAGCCACTTTAATGTGTATTCTATAGGGTTTTAGATAACTAGTTATTAATCTAAATTATCTGTCTTCTTTCCAGATGGCTTACAAATATAGGAAGTACTTCAGACTGACGTTGTTGGCCGGACTATTATTTGTAGTCTTATTTCAATTTTGGAACCCTTTATCCAGCTCAGGAGTTGATATCCGGCCGAGACGAGGCCAACTAGAACAGAAACACTTCAGTGAGAAAATCGAAGACCTCATCATTGGTTATCCTGACATTGCTTATCATATAAAGGAGGATGTGGCAAGGTTGGTCTATGTTTGTAATCTTATGTTGAGAAATTCCTGTTTTTTGTTTCTGCTTTTTTCTTTGCAACTGTTCAATGTCTTCATCTTTTTACACAGTCGTTTGGCTCAGAATTCATGCACATGCCTTCCTGGTGAAGAAACCTTTCACATACCACTCTCCGATCTGCTCTTCCCACGTGTCTGGGCCCACAACCTCCAGCATGCATTCCTAGAAAATCATCCAGATCCTGAGATTGTAAAGCATCATAGAGATCAGGAGTATGACAACTTTCAGAGGAGGTAAAGATCTCACAACAAGCATCATTTTGTGTATCTGCAAATCTCAAATCTCATAATCGGCAGCAAAAGACATGACTGAAGACACTAGTTCAAAACAAGTTTATGGATTCTTTTTAGTTCTTGCAAACTCTGCAGTCTTATAATATACCTAAAGTTTCAAAGATCTCGCAATGTTTTTCAATGCAAACCTTTTGATTGTCCTTTTAAGCTTATAATATCAGATGTACTGTGTACAGAAGCATTATTTTAAAGAGACAGATTTGTTTTTAGTTGCAATAAACTGTGCTAGTATTGCCTCAGCAGTCTAATGGGTTCCCTAAACTGATAGTTAAACAAACTGTCCTGAACATGTAGCAATGATGGGATGCAAAAAAATTAAAATATCCTGACAAGTATTTATGTTGTAAATGCATGTTTTTGATTTTTCCACCAGTTCAAGTGAGCATGGAATAATAAAGCTACAATAAATGTGGCCAGAATCACTTACTTTAAAAATCAAACACATATTTGGGAAGACAGATAAATAAATTAATAAAAATTCAAGGATTAAGAAATATTTTTCAATCCTTTTAATCTCTGCCTCATGCTCATTCTTGCCACTACGTTTTCTGCTAAATCATCAGTTCACAAAGCATTTTAGTAAATTGAAAACAGATGTGAGTCGGGGTACTGATAAACATCTAATCTTAGTTCAGATGACAACCAGACTTTCGTACTCTGCAACTGGTGCAAAACTAAAGCTCATCTAATTGCTTTTTATCCTTTCCATAGCTTGGATTACACAATCACGGTTTAAAATTCGAACAATTTGTTAAGGAAAACGGAGAATAATGTCAAATCCAAAATTATTTTTCTTTTATTTTCCGACTTTATGCAAATATGTGATTATAGACTCACAGTAAAGACATTTTAAAAACAGTTCTGTTTTAAATCACATCCTCTGTCAGCTTGTTTCACATACTCTCAGCAAAATAAGAATTTGGTTTAGTGTACATGGAAAGTGAATCCAGTTGTGTTTCAATATGTTTGTGTAAAGGTCCTACAGTCCAGCAGATATGCTTAATATCGCTGAGGCCAACAATCCTCTTCAGTATCCCACCCAGGGTGTGGAGGTGCTGCCCCTTAAAACAGTCCTCATTCCAGGTAACACATTTAGCTTCACACCATGTCAAAAACCTATAACTTTAACTGATTTATAACATGTTTGCACAGGTCTGGCACTCAAACAGAAAGAAAGATCCAACTATGTGGTAATTTCTGGATTTTAAAGTTTATGTTAAAAATTGTTCAAAGTCCAAGTCTTTTAGCTCACTTTTCTCCTCCTGTACCAGGTACGTTTGACAGCGATGCTGGGGATCTTTGATGTTGCTGCCACAGTGGACATGGTGTCCATAACAGGAGAGGGAGAGAAGCAAATGATGCTGTCAAGTCGTCTTCTGTCGGCTTTGAACAGGCAGCTGCAGTTTGTCACCTATACAAACACCATGTTTCATCCAAAGACAGCAGACTCAAGTAAAGTTGTCATGTTGATACTATGCTGACACAAAAAAGTCGTGTAGCCCTTTTCGGGGTTTCTTAAAGAGACAGAGGCCAATTTCAAGGCTTTTAGATACTGTCAGGATGAGAAGAAATATGTTTTGGGGA
>JARVGW010000047.1:13696155-13708226 GCA_031762495.1 Anablepsoides rubrolineatus | reverse complement strand
ATATTAGGGGTGCAAAATATATGTACCCTTATCGAATCGTATTGAACAGTGCTTTAGGTTCAATATGCACTTGTATTGAACAATACAGATTTTTAAAATTTATTTTATCAACTTGTCTTCTGAAGATTCTCTGTGTTGAAGGATCAGTGGATCTGTGTTCGACTACTCCACTTAGGCTGCATTTTTGAGCGCAGATCCACTGAGAAACTTGTTGTTTCAGCAACATTTAAATTAAAAACTGTACTTTGAGGTTAAACAAATGTTCATAATTAATTTCAATAAATTACAAGTTAAAAAGGGCATGGAAATTTCTCTGTTTTATATCTAAAAAATATCGAACTGTGAGATGAAAGTATCGAACCGAATCGTGAATTTTATGTATTGTTGCACCCCTAATATATAAACAGTATACGCACATACATATATATGTAAACAGTATATATACACACTTTTTTAGAGCATTTCATAACCAAGTATGTGAAAACCTTACCTTTTTCTTTTTTACCCACAATTTGTCTTGCCTTCACTACAGAGTTCAAAGAAATACTATTATTTGATTTTATTTTTTTAACATCTCCCTGCACATATGTTCATGTTAGCAGACCTGACTGTAAATTCTGGCTTTGTAAATATTTGGCCAGATGCTTGTGAACCGTGTTCTAATTGAAGTGGACTACTTCCTGCCAATTAGTGAAATACTCCTTGAGCTTTAAAGGAAAACCCAAAGGGTACAGTATCTAGAGGCCTCCTCCTTGAAATATGCACAAGGAGAAAAGAAAAATATTAACTTCACTATCCAACATCAAGCAAGGACATAATTAGGTTTTTCTTCTTTATCTTTATATGATGTTGAACTCACAGTATGTGTAGTTTTCAGGTCAAGGTATTAGAATTGTGATGAAGAGGAATGATTTCAGCTGTTGAACAGAAGAGGGCAGCATGGCAGCGGAGTAAAGACATCACTTTTAATCAACCTAAACAAAGATTTCATGTCAGCTTGATCCACTTTTCTTGGAAAGTGTTTTAAATAACACACTCAGGTGTTTCCATTGCAGATTTTTTTTTCACTTGCATTAAATACCTCATAAATCTGCATGACTAATGGCTTGTGGTTTTACTCAGTTTTAGTTCTTCTTGGCTGATTTAGAGCAGTGGTTCCCAACCTTTTTAGACTTGTGTGCCCCCTGAGCCTTTTTGTCATACCAGTACCCCCTCTGTCAAACGTAATGATGTTTCTGTAAAACTATAATGTACAACAGATAATTATTAAATGTAAATTATTTATCTAACACTTTAGATTTAATTCTCAGACATTTTATTCTTTTCTACTCAAATTAAACATAAAGATAAATATGTTTTCTTGAAAGTGAATAAGTAATTAAATAAATAAACCAGGTAATGGCAGGTACAGTAAGCAGCAGTGTCTAAAATACATCAAATACCCTAAATGAGCAAATTCTGTGAGATTCATGTTTTATACTGGATTCGATTTTGTGTCAATTTTGTGATTCCGTTTGCATTTTCTGCATTGCAGAAATCATAAGTCCCTACATATCCCAGTCCTATTTTTATTTATATTTTTACACACCTGGGGAATTTTTCTGTGTACCCCCAATATGCTCGCATACCCCAAGGGGTACACGTACCCCTGGTTGGAAATCACTGATTTAGAGTATTTAGCTTTTTTTTGTCATTCATCGGTCCCAAAATATGAATCTACAGTATCTCTGTTAATACAAAGGCTTCTCTTCTTCCTTCTGCAAAAATGAAAAACATGACATGCTTCACATTCCACAGAGAACACCCACACCCACCAATAACATGAACACTAAATAACAGTATTAATCCAAATAAATACATCCAAATCTAATCTAATAAGTTTTAATAATTACTGAAACAACAAAAAATAAGAACAAGAAAAGCTATCCTGATTCATTTATTATTAGCTTTTTATTTAAAGAAAAACTTTATTCCTTAAAGCCACTGGATGGCACAGCTGCTGCACAAGGAGCATTTATTACATCTCAGGTTAAAGCAATGAACAAGTAAAATCAATATGAAAATCCAGTTTTGTACACAGAGGCATATTCAAGTTCAACTTCCAAAAGCTATAAATACTGAGGCATTTCAACTAAACTATTCAGTGCACTTCCTTTGTATTTTATAGCCACAACAAAGCAGAAATTAAATAAATATTTCAATGTCAAAAAAACAGAATATGACTATAAAACGACAGCTGAATAAAAACAAATGAGAGAGCAAGCTTATAAAGTGTTTTAGACATTGTTTTTTTTATTACCGTGTGTGTGTTGTGAAGTATTGCTGTTAATTACAAGGTATTGTAATTAAATGTGCTACAACATGCTACCATTTCTTTGAAACACTGGTGTTCAGTCCAGTTTGACCCAAACACTGCACCACTTGTAGTCCAATGATGGACGTTATCTCAGTCCAAACGTGCTTGACCTGTTTTCATTGCGGACACCTGGCTGAGGCGAGTGGCTTCATCATCGTCCTCCTGCTTCAGACCCAAACTGTTGTGGTGTGCTCTGGAGGTTTTTCCTACGACAGACGGCAATAGTACGGTAGTTATAATATCATTTTGAGTTATGCAAACAGCGATTTCTGCTGGATATTGCTGCCGGTTGATGTTCACCTTCTGTTGCTGAATGTACAGCACAGCGTCATGAACTGTGACAAAAATATGCTGAGGGTTCATGTGGCTCATCAGGCCGCTTGATGTCAGCATCTTTAGGACGTTTTCTAAACAGGAGCAACAGTTTGAATTTAACTCAATGATAGCAAAATAAAGAAGACTATTTAGAAACATGTATTTGGGGAAATTAAGTCTTACCATTGCAGTTAGCCAAATACACATGAACGCCAATTTTCTGGCACTCAGTGCACATCTAAAAGTCAAAAAACCATCATAATTTATAAAGATATATTTTTTAGAGATGTCATTTTGTCTTTGCTTTTATGACTAACCTGTGTGAAGAGTCTTGCTCCGGCAACATCAACAAATATCACACTGCTGCAATCAATCAGCACAGCCTGGACATCCCTCTCTGAGGTTTCTACAGAGAAACACAACTCTAACTTACCCTGAAACATTTTAAACAACGTGATTAAAGTGATTTAATATTTTTTACCTGATTTAAAGAACTCATTTTCTGAGGAAAACGAGGTGTTTGAGATGCCACTATCCTAAATAAGAAACATAAAGTGAAATAGTTGTTTAATGACTCTGTAAATCGTTTTGCTGTGGTTTTGCCTACCACTGTGCTGACGGCGGTTTCTTGGTCCCGGTTCTCCACAGCCTTCCTGGTCTTTTCTCTGCTGCGGATCTTTTCTGGCGTCAGGCCCAACAACTTGCTCATCTTCTCCCTGAAGAAGCTGCGGTTGCCGTAGTAAATGGGCCCATTATAGGTCAGGATCTTCACTCCGGGCACTTCATAACACTAAGGAGGAAACGGCATAGTCTCATCTTTATTTGTTTCAGGAGTTCTCCCTGAATCATCCCTCAGATTAGATGGAGATGGGATGAAGAACTTTTTTATTGTTGTTTTTTTTTTTTTCTTTAACATAATTAGGCTTTTTGAGACAGATTCTTCTTTTGCACCGAGTGAAAAGGTGATAATGACAAAAGACTTCACTCACCTTTTTGTGGTTCTCCACTGGTCTGTATATTTCTGTGTTGCTCGCTCGTCCAAGCACTGAGCATTCAGCCCTGTGGAATCAATGATCAGCTATTTTATTAATCAGTTTTAAATGAACGTGTGTCCTGCAGGTTTTAGTGTCTAGTTATAACCACAGATCATTTTGGGTGTTTAACATTACAGATAAAATAATGCCTCACACAATCAAAACTCCCCTCAAAAGGGAACAGAAACTGTACCTTTGTGTGCGGCAGATGACAGTCATCATAGAGAAACCTACTCCTATAGCCAGGCCTAGGTCTACATTGAGGACCACCACAGATAGCCAGGTTACAACCCAAACCAGCTGCCCAAAGACAAAGATACATTTGTGGATGTCAGAATCAATCATGAGTAATTGTTACCAAATGAGGTAAAAATGCAAAAGTGACTTGATTAATACATGTTGGTTAGAAAGCTTTTTTAGTTCAAATATTTTTGTCTTTGAGGTGAGTTACAAAAATGTCGATAGTTCTCTATTTTCTCATCTTTGGTTCTGATGCTACTAAATGACCTTACAAAGTCCAGTTTGCTGATTCTCCACAGCTCAGGTAAGTCTTGGAACTGCAGGAACATTTGCCTGAGGCTGGTAACATTGATGCATGCCAGGACCGCCTGAGGACAGAAATAATAGAGGGCATGAGTGGAAACCTCCCCACTGCTTCTCTTAAACTTGAACAGTCACACGTTTGTGAAGTGGGCTGAAATGGAAAACCTTTTAACAAAGACAGTTTTCTAATTCCTGAGATTTTATTGCTTGCAGCAAGGAGTGCAATACATCACATACCTATGGGTATCTTAACAATTCAAGCTACGCACAGTCTTTTAGCAGTTTTCTAAACACATCGTCAACTCACTTGATCCCCAATACACATTAATGTAAAACACTCTCTGTCCCTGTGATTTAAAAATCCATTCTCTTAGGTCTCATGACACAAGTTAAACAATCGCTTTAGAACCTTCATCTTTGCATTGTCTGAGCATTCATTGTCCCCTTGATTAAATCACAATCCAATCAAATATCTACCACACGTGGACACACCTTAGGTAAGAAGTAAAACAGCGGTCCAATCAGCAGCAGGACAATCAAAACAACTAGACTGGTGAAGAGGCCAGAGAGCTGCAAGTAGATACACACAAAGTCAGTTTCCATTAAAGCCTCAGTGTTCACAAAGAGATTAGAGGAGGCATCCACACCATAGATGGTTCATAAAATCTCCTTCATGCACGATACCTGTGTGTATCCCCCAGCACTCTCCAGGACGTTGGTGGTGGCCAGAGTGGCTGAGCTGGGGAAGCAAGTAAAAAAGGAAGAGACGGTGTTGGAGATCCCGTGAGCCAGCAGTTCCTGAAATCACAGATTCAATGCAAACTGTTCAAATCCTTGGCTACAGTTCCACCTGACATCACATTGAGCAGCTGCTATATTCCTGATTGTTACCTGGTTGGGATGTATAGAATACCCATGTTTGTCAGCGTAGATCATTGCCAATGAAACAGACACAGCATAGCCGACAAATGTTATAGCAATTGTGTCACCGGCTATGGCAGGGAACACGTGGAAGGCAGGTGGCTGTGGCCTTGGAAATCTAAGAATCAGGCAATTGTTAAATATTAGTCAAAAAAGTTAAGTCCAAAAGCATTTCCCTTTGCGATGACTTCAAAGATTACCCAGCTGGGATGTGGCCGACGATCTCAATGTTGTAAGAAGAGTCCAGAGATGAGGCGTATGTCACAAAGGTAGCAATAATTACCTGAGAAGTGAAGCATAAATACCTTAATTACGAGCAGGGATTTTAAATTTGGTAAAGTTATGTCTTCAGAACTCAGCTGACTGACCGTGAGAATCTCCGCAGGGATGGGAGTGCGCAGGCGGTGCCGGTAGCGTGTGTTGACCTCTTTAACAGGAACGAGGATGGCCAAGCACACCAAAGAGATGAGCAGCTCAGCTGTGTTGGTGTGAGGCAGGTTCTCCATCACTGCTGCTAAAGTCTGAGCACACAACGCAGTGAGCAAACTAAACATACTGCTAAAGAAAAAATGAAAAAACAGCAAGATATAAACTGGTCACCTTAAAGAGTGAGAAGGTTCCTGTGTGGCGAGGGAGCCGCAGACCCAGCATGCTTTGCAGCTGGGAGATGGCAACATGGAAGGCAGCGGCACTGGTGAAGGCTTTAACAATTGGCTCTGACAGATACGTGGAGAGGAAGCCCAGCTGAAGACCGAACATGCAGAGCTGGAGAATAACAAAGCTTAATAAGAATTTTAAAAAATCACATTCTAATTTGTGTACACAAGTTTCTACATCTGTTTTACCATAATGATTCCTGAGAGGAGTGCTACAGCAGAGGCCACTCCAATTCTCTGGGCCTCAAAATCTGCTGCTTCGGGTGAGCTGGAGTTCATCTCCAGAGGAGTGGGAACCAACTGCTCCACAACCGAACCTGTCATCAGGCTCACTACAGCAAAAGTACCTGACAGGGTAAATAGAAAAGAATAAATTAGAACAGAAAAACTTAATTGTCTGTCTAAAATAGCATTTATATTTATATTTGTTTATTTGACAGGGCTCCAATTACAGTATTATTGCACTTAAAATACAATAAGTGCTCAAGATACACGTAAAAGGCACATTAAAACACAAAATCATCCTAGTAACAGCAGAGAATGTATTAGTAGACTTGAAAGCAAAGCTCTTTAAAAAGAAATGATGTTTGACACATCTAAACCAGACGTGGCTGGAGGCTTTACCTGTAGACACGTGGCGACCTGTGCCAAATATCATATACAGAACAACAGGGAAGAAGGAAGTGTAGAGGCCGAATATTGGAGCCACTGAGGTGAGCAGAGCAAAGGCCATACCTGTTTGGGAGGGAAAATATTTAGCAATATTTTATTAGCAACATTTCTTTTTTTAGGTCTGCACAGTATTTCTGTATAGTCGCAATATAATTATGTACAATATACAACAAATCACACAAGAACAAATATACAGTATATGGTCCTATATTTGACAATCAGATGGACTCTCACTTATCTAAATCAATTGATACCATCTTTTTCCAGCTTTAGACTCATAAAACAGAAAACTTTTCTCTTGCTGGCTAAATAATACAATCATAGTCATTTAAAAACAATACTCATCAAGCACTCATTTTTTTATTCAGTTGTGAACATTATTTTGAACTTTTTCCAACATTTAAACCTAAATATGCTTTTGGCATTTTTTTTAGGTTAATTGTATTTCCATAGATTCTGAACACCCAGCAATTAATGCTTCTTCATGGCCCACAGTGGAGTCCTGAACCCAAATTTGGGAACAATTGCAGGTATCATTTACAACATCTGACACTTTTTTTTTTCTTTTTGGTTTGTTTGTTTTATTTTCTTTATTTAGAAAAGTAAGATTGAACCTTAATTATGACAAAAAATCTGGGGCTGCAGTGACAGAAAAATGCCCTGAAATGTGTCTGAAATTAACAAACAGTGCGTTTCCCAGAGGAAAAAAGTAAAAGCACAGAGTTTTATTTTTACCCTAGAATACTGTATACTGCTAAAATAGGATAAACAATGTATTTATTATTGTTACTACTATTATTATTATTATTAGTAGTAGTAGTAGTAGTAGTAGTAGTAGTAGTAGTAGTATTAGTAGCAGTAACAGAAGTAGTCCTAAACAAAATGATTTTTTTACAAAAACTATATAATAATTCTGCTTTTGTTCACAAATAAAACCTGAAATTGTATTAATTCTTTGTATTTGTGTAGTAAATTAACTGTGTGCACAAACCCTGAGGAATATGAAGAATGCCGACAGTCAGGCCGGCCACAGTGTCTCCTACAATCCATTTCTTCAGTCTGTATCTGGGCAGCCAGTTGAAAATAGGGACTCTCTCCCTCAGCAGGTGAAGACAGGCCCTTCTTGAACACCTGCACGTCCTGGCCAGTCTGTCCCAGAGACGCAGACCTCCACTGTTGTCCTCATCAGAACCATAGGCCTGCTTGAAGCGGTCCTCCGTGTAAATGTCTCTGTACACTGCCACAGAAGCGCTCATGTCGACCTTCCAGAACCAAATGATGATGATGAGAATCCTCCCCAGCTCTGTGGCTCAATCAGTCAAGGTGGGTTTGTTTAAGCTTTAATTTGAGGCAGAGTCTTCTGACCTCAGGGGCCATCATGTTTTCCTGTCAGACTTTTCCTAACCAATGATATGACTCTAGCTTAACTTTCTTCTCTCTCTCTCTCTCTCTCTCTCTCTCTCTCTCTCTCTCTCTTTCTCTCTCTCTCTCTCACTGTGTTGAACAACTTTTTTCCCATCTTGGGCTTGCCTCAGACAACATCAAGGTGTATCAGCGAATTTGCCTACAGCGATTCAGGGTCCTATTGCTAAAAGTTTTGGGTTTTTTTCAGAAGAAACTGGACTGTCCCTCTCTCTTTTTCTCTCTCTCTCACACACACACACACACACTCCTTTTCCACACACACTTTCACACTGAAGCCCCAGGCACATGCAGAGGAGGCACAGTTGAAACATTGTGTAGACGCCCAGCCAGATCAAAGTAGTATTGTTGGAGAAGCTGAGGTGTAACCTCAAACCTTGTCTGTTAGCGAGGAGTTCATTTCCGAGATGGATGGATGTCTGTAATGTGGGGGTGTTTAAACTGTGTAGCCATGAAGAAAAAAAAGGCCTCCGTGAAACTCAATCACACATGGAAACCTGGTTCACAGGTCAGAATCAGAATCAAAATCAGTTTTATTGCCATTGTCAGTGTACACACAGACTATAGAAACTTGCAGTTAAGTTTAACTCGTTCAAAAGAAAGACATACATAATGTGGACATACATAAACATGGGGGAACAAGGTAAACAGGTCAATCGCGACAAGGTCGTGCTACCTTTTTTCAGTTTGGAAATACACAATAGGACAAGTGAGTTTAAAAACAGCTTTCATCTTACATTTGCATCAGAAACATAAAATCATGCACATAAAAAAACCACTCGCGACAGAGCATAAGCATGGGCAGGGAGGGGGCTTAGGTCAAAAACATATGAGATGGGGCCAGGAATCAGTGGAGTCTGTGAATTTGATGGGAAGGGGGTTCTCCGTACTAGAACCAACCATAGCCCCCCAGAGTCCAGAGCTCAAACCACACCTAGACTCTGATCAGAGATTGTATGTGATGAGTGAGTTGTTCTTTGTTAAAGATGAAAAACATGGATAATATCTGCATAAATATAAGATAAAAAAGAATAAGAGCAGTGTGTGTTTGTGTGTATGTGTGTTTCAGGTCACGTTTTTGCAAAACACTCTTCAGAGCATGCATTTGAACAAACTGCATGTAGTCTTCTTGAAAATATTGCCAAGGATAAAGCAGAAGGAAATCACAAACAAAAGAAAGTTTGAGTCTGGCTGCTGATTCAAGCCAAAGGAAGGGACAATTTATTTCTGATCTCGGCTACGTTTTTGGGACCACTCTCATCTTATGAGGCTACGTGATGAAGGGCATACAATGACACTTTAAAAAAAAAAAAGTTGTACAGAACAACACACAAAATCTATGACCTGGATTGATCTGAATTAGAGGGTCAACAAGTTTGAATTGGAAAAATCCAAATTGCACAGCAGCACACATTCAGTTGCCACTGATTTTATGATGTCATTCTCAGTCAGATGTGTTACTTTTAATGCATTTGTTATAGTATTACTAGCAATTCAGTGTACAGAGTGGTGCTTTACATCAGAAAGTTGAAATAAAACAGGTTTCTCTTCTTCGTCATTGAGTTTGAACTTTTATTACACATTTCATAAATGTCTAGTTTACATTTTATTTTAACTTGCTATGTAATACAGGTGCTTCCTTGTGTCAAAATAAATCAAAGTTTGCAAAATTTAGTTTCTCATTTTGTTGGACAAATTCTTATTTCCAGGATCAAATATTTCAATGTAAAACCACAATTATTTTTCCTCAGCAGACAACTAGAACTAGAAAGTGTATACAGAGAGGTTTTTTTTACCTTTTTTTATTTGGAAGGATTTTTGATTCACTATTGCAACAGTTATGCTTGTTTTTATTGGCCAGTAACTTTTAAAAGTGTTCATTTCATTGGTTTCTGATAAAAAAAAAACTAACTAAAATGCAGCCAAACACGATTTAGAGTTGTAGAAAACACTGCAGGAGATCTCTGACACATGTGAAGTCATTCATTTCACTGTTAATTTTATGATCCCTTTAGGATCTTTATTGTTATGGACAAAAACAAAATCTTTTTCTTTTGTGTCTTATCAGCTCAGACCAGAGGCCTCTTTCATCAGGGGATGTTTTGTAATCCTATGAGCAAGTGTCTGCAGTCAAATCATAGTTCTTGTTTTTCTTCTACTAATTCAAAAATCTAAAAGGGGAAACATTAGCTAATTTAGACACAATCTGTTTGGGGTCAAATGATGGGATAGGTGGAAAGTTCACGGATGAGTTGCTGATGCAAAGTCCTGCCAGAGCCGTACAGCACATTTTAAACTGAATGTCATAAACAAGCGCCCATGTGCAAAGTTGTTTTTGTTCCTGAGTAATATTCCTAGAATTTCTGTGTCTCTGGTGGAGAGGAGGAGCAGTGATATAAGGGACTTCCTTTAAATGCCAGGAATGTGGGCCATTGTGTTGATTAGCTCCAGAGGATTTATAAACACAGCAACAGAGTGATCTGTCTGCAGACTGTTTAAACAAGATATTAACCAGCGGTTGAAGGAACAATGCATTGAATGGAAAAGGATATGCAGTGCTAACTCCAAACTAGATTCACTCTTTCTGCCCCTTCATAACAGACACTTTGTCATTTGTTTAAACAGTCCACATGTAAATACCTGAGGGACACGCAGAGACACAAAGTCCTGCCTGTTACTCAATCAAACAATAATGACATTAGCTCGGACACAACAACTACGTGATTTGATTTGATTTGATTTGATTTGGTGATGCCTTTATTGTCATTGGAGCACAATGAAATTACATTTAAGAACACCCATTCAAGAAGACACACATGACAAAAACATGGGGTAACAAGTGATCAGGTCATGCAGCAACCAGCAGGGGTCATGCTACCTTTAAAAAGAAAAACGAAAATACCACAGAAGGTTAAATGAGGAAAAAAAACATCATATTATATCAACAAAATATGATACACTATGGTGTTCATAAAAGAAACTCTACAAGCAAAAGCATAGTTATTAACCAGAGGAGTAAGTGAGTTTAGAGGGAATGAGTCCGAAGTCAGATTAGACGGAGTGAGAGGGGGAGGAGCCACAAGTCAATGTAAACACCCCTGAGAAATTAGACCCACAGCCTTCAAGGTCACGTGGTGGAAACAAATCTGTAATCAGTTGTTTGGGAACAGAGAAAATGTTTTCGGTCAGGCAGACAATAATAATTTTTATCTGCCTTATGTCCACTGGTACATCTCAAGGTGGCGAATCCAATCAGACAAATAATGTGGATAATTCTGCCAAGCCGAGCTCACAGCTTCTTCAAGATCAATTCCAGCAAAGTCCAGCAACCAGAGCCAGCCCGCGACCCTCAGCAGAACCGCTTGCAGACCAAGTCCCAGCTTGCTCAAGGCAAAAGTCTGAGTGCTGAAAGCACGGCAATCCTTTCAATTGGTCAGGCAGCCAGGAAATGTAGAAGCACCTGTGCAGGTAAATGTAGAACACCAGGAAACCACCAAGCCAATCTGTAAAATCCAGTGATCAGAATCCAAATATATATCCAGCTTGTTGAGCAGAGCAGAACAGAGATCCCACCTTTGACATATCCTCCCATGAAAAGATATTTGTTCCAAAAATTCATCAAGAGACCAGCCATCATTTTTGGTGTTAGATGAAAAACGTAGAGGAGGCTCCAATCAGCAAAGCAGGGAAAGATAAGGGAGGGCAGGAGAGAGGGAAAAAGCATCTTAGCAGAAAAATAAATAAATAAAAAATATATATATATATATCAACACAGTTCTGAAGGCACAAAACATGATCAGTGATGTGACCTGTTTGTTGTCAAACATTTGAATTAAGACGTTATTACATCTGTTGACGTGTTCAGAGAAATAAAGTTCAGTTTTCATCAGACTGTCAAGCTAAAAGCTAATCTGAGCAGGGCCTACTGCCATCCATCCATCCATCCATCCATCCATCCTTCCATCCATTCATCCATCCATCCATCCATCCATCCATCCATCCATCCATCCATCCATCCTTCCATTCATCCATCCATCCATCCATCCTTCCATCCATCCATCCATCCATCCATCCTTCCATCCATCCATCCATCCATCCATCCATCCTTCCATCCATCCATCCTTCCATCCATTCATCCATCCATCCATCCAT